>JTDE01002642.1:19817-38908 GCA_014338405.1 Paragonimus skrjabini miyazakii
CACCCGAAAAGGAACACTACAGTGACCTAACTGACAAAGTTGATTCAGCATCAGCAGGTATTCCATCCCTTCCATGTCCGCCTGCCTGAATATCTCAGTTCGGAAGCATATCCGTCCAATGAATACGCAGGATGCGCCTCAGACATTGCAAATGGAAGCGGCTCATATAGCGCACGTCCCGCTGATACAGTTAACATGTTTCACTGTCATAAAGCATTATAGACAGCACCATCGAGGGGTGGTCAAGGAGTTCAGTGCTCAGTTTCAGGTTGTGGTTCTTCCAAGCACGTCTTTCAAAACGCCCGAAAGCGATGCTATTGTAGTGAGTAGGAGCAATCGTACTATACTAGTCACACCACTGTCATTCAGTAGCGAGGCCAGAGCAAATGTTTTGACATTGAAATAGCCGCAGGAAAAATATAAAAAGAAACCTCGGAGCGCAGCATCGCATGAAATGGTTCTCGGTACACGTAGTAACCGAGCATTGACATCTGTTGCAACCGTGACGTTCTGGGACCAGTACCGTGCGTAGATGAGTGTTTTGGTTTGTTGTCATGTTGAGACGCATAACCCATGTACTGGCTTCCCGAATAAATAACCCTTATGCCATCCGTTCCCTTAGCTCACAACGAGCTTTAACTCGCGGTCTACGGACAGATCCGTGGACAAATTGCTGCCCAGGTGGAGAAAATTCACTGAGCTACGAGCAGTGACTCCATTGATGCAGACTTGTGATGAAGTCGCACAGAGAGCACGTACGCCCGGAGAAGACTGAAAGAAGGAAAAGGTTTTACGTGTGTTGATGTCCGAACCGAACTTGGATGCCGCGGACGAGAAAACCGTCCCCAGGCGTTGTAGTTCTTCTTCACTGTGTTTCAACAATGACCTGTCATCTGCGAACAAAAGCTTGAGCATCATTGAGGTATGTAGCCGGATTAGGAGTGACGAAACATAGGACATTCAGCAGGAGCTCATCCGTTCGGTACTCTACCTCAAAGCTGTCCTTTGCCGAGTCCTGGAAAGCAATTGTTAGCACAGCAATCAAATATAAACCAAATAGCGCAGGGGCTAGGGCATAACCCTCCTTCATGCTAGTGGCAGTGTCAAAATCATCACAGGTCGATCGATTGTACTTTCGTCTTCATTCCTACATACAACAACCTAATTAACTTGACGAACTTACCTGGGCATCCACACTTACCAAGCACCGTCCACAACGCCTCACGGGTCACGGAATTAAACGCGTTCGTGAAGTCTATGAAGAAAGCATACAGGGGCTGGTTGCGTTCCCGGTATTTATCCTAAACTTGTTGACCAGCGAACATCAGGTCCATCGTAATCCGACTCGTCTGGAATCCGCATTGCTCATCAGGAACGTTCGTCTGCAAGACTTCCGTGTTCAGCCGGTTCAGAAGGATTCTGGCAAGCACATTGCTTATGCAGCTTAACAGACTTATACACCAATAGTTGTCGGGGCATTATTTGCTACCCTTACTTTTGAACAAGGGTAAGATAAGGGCATCGTTGAATTTTTCCGGCAACACCTTGTGCTTTCAGATGGAGTGACCCAGCTGGAGCAGTGTCGGATTCAGCGGCGGTCCGTCATCCTTCGTGATCTCACTTACAAGTCCACCTTCGTCTACAGCCTTCCGTTGCACATTTGAGCAATCGCTCTCCGAAACTCGTGCAAATTCGGGGCGAAAGCAAGTGAAGGTTTGAGGACATGTTGCGGCAGGCTGTTCACGGTCACCCAATCAATGGTAGCAGGACGATTCAGTAAGCTGCTAAGGTGTTTGCACCAGACCTTCATAATGTCCTCTGGATGGGTGCAAGAACAGCCGGTGTCCACGTCTACCAGTAATCCCTGATTCCGCGAACACGCTCGGCCAGTTGATGGCGGATACTCCAGAAAGTGGCCTTCTTTGCTTCAATGTCTGGGTCCAGCGTAGAGGCAGCAAACATGGCATTCTTCTATCAAACCATTTAAGAGATAATTACATTGTTGTCGCCGAACCAGTCCGGATGTTTCTGGCATTTGAGACCAATTGTCTCCGTGGCTGCTGCCGTGAGCCGTTTCTTGATGTATTTCCACATACCATCGAGGGTATTGGATACAGAAGCGCTGTTGAGACGAGCGGCAAAGGTAAAGTGAAAAGCAGCTTTCGTTTCGCAGTTTTTCAATCGTTTGACATTCAACTTCTGCCGTTGTTCGGAAGGTTTACAGTAAACAGGCTTACAAACATGGACAAACAATCTGGTTCTGACAAGCCTATGATCGGTGCTACATTCAGCACCGCGCATCACTCGCGTGATATGCACCTCACGAATGTTGCGCTGTCGCACAATCACGTAGTCAAGCAAGTGATGATGACCGGCTCGTGGATGGGTCCACGTCGTGATGTCTCTCGCATCCAACTGGAATCGGGTTTTCGTGATAGCCAGCTCATGACTAGCACACAGGCGGAGCAGACGATCACTGTTCTCGTTTACTGAACCAATGCGGCAGAGTCCGAGGATTCCCGGCCGAGCAACAGAGTCGCGCCCGATCCGAGCTTTCAAGTCACCCAAAACACAGAATCGATCAATCACCGGCACCGACCGGATTGTGACGGACAGTTGATCATAGAACTGATCCTTTGTATCATCAGTGTGAGAAATAGTCGGACCATAAACACTCACAACTGTAGCACACTTACTTCGACCGAGTCGCAGGCACATAAACAGCATTCGAGGGTTGTTGCCATGCGGTTCGCCTACCATCAAAGCATTGATGTGATCAGTGACGGCAAAGGAAACACCATGCTCCCGAGCGTCATCTGCCGGGCAACTAACCCAGTAGAAAGTGTACCCGGCACTTGCTTCCCATAACTTACCTTGACCCGCAAGCTTTATCTCATTCAAAGTTGCTACTTCGATTCCATAGCGACGCAGTTCCATCGCGATCAATGCAGTGCGTCGTTCTGGCCGTCCTTTGGAGCTGTATCGATCCAGCAGCGTGCGCACATTCCATGCTCCAACACAGAGCGTCTTGCGTCCCCGGGCCTGTTTCAGGTTGCTCTACGGGTTACTGAAATTTGAGTCAGCATTATCTGCTCGGGGATAAATACTGCGGGGACGGTATGAGGATGAGTGATTGGCAGTAGCATATTTTCGCCTATCCACCCTGTCATGTCCAGCAGATAAGGCAATCCGGTTTATCCTGCGCGACGGCCGATGTGGTATGGCATTTGTTTTTTGTTGTATAATCATGGTTTTTATGGGCATCGGATACTGCCAGGACGCCCAACTAAAGCCTTCGGCCCAAAAGCCTGTACTTGAAGGCATAAAGTGAGGCACACACACATACGCAACAGTATCAACCACCTAGAACGGACTGTATAGTCATATCTCAAGAGACTCACCGCACTCACAGACGAACAATAGTATTGCACAGACAAACTTATCACACATACACATGATATCCGACCACGCAAAACAAACACCTAACCGAACGAAAACAGAACACACTGGCATCATCCACAACCAGCGCATCTGCCTCTTGTCTGGCTTCTCCCCTTTGACCAATCTGACAGGGTTCAACCTGCATGGACCAAAGTCGCAGTTAACGCAGCTCGCCGGATCAAAACAGCTTGACCACCAAGCCAAGTTAACAGAAAAGGTCAGGAGAACATGCTATTACTGCGAATTCCACCTACCATTGCGACGTCGGCTACACAATTAGGTGGGTCACCCACCTGAACTGAGTCAAGCGTGGTCCAATTGTGAATTTAGTATCCATCAGATACAGCGTGTGTCATTCGTTTGGTCCTTCAAATGGTTCCTTGAATTCTGGTCTGTAAAGTGCGCAAACGTCGACTTTCAATGAATCAAACGAGAAAAGTCTGATGACCCATGTTGGATTTGTTGAAGTTCGCCTGGTATATTTGTCGTCTTTTGTCTGGTATGGTGTGGAAAGATGAACCTGTAGAGGTATGTTTGGTTTAGTTGTAGAAAGCCTATCCTTAACCTGCCTTTATTTTTTTGTTGTGTGCAGTAAACGATCATAACGAATTTTGTACCATAACTGCACATAAAATGTTTACTTTCCCCCCTCATACAACTATCACTGTCAATCTGTTAAAACTTCCTCCTTGGTGTTGTTGACACTTTTCATCTTCATCTATACCCGATTGTTTTAATGAGGTCATTTCCCGTTGACTGGTAGCTGTTTGTGAACACGTGCTTAGTTGCCCCATATTGAACTTCTTTGCTGGATAACTTGTGTAGCCGGTTGATTCACATTCAAGGTGAGAAAGTACCTTTGTTGTAATTTTATTAAACAGTACCGTATACGTTCCAACCTTTTCGATCGTCTTTTCTAACGTTTTTTTGACTTAGAATATAGTCCCGTTAACCTGAACGTCTGAATAAGCGTTATTGGAATTTTCAAATACGCGGTACTGAGTGAATTACCCTAAATCGCCGGGAGCAATTTAAAAACTTATGTATTTCACAGTGTAAACATTGGAGGCGTCTCTGTTAAATTGCATTCAAGGTTAAGCCGTGAAAAATGTAAACCAGAAAATTGGCGGTAGACGCGGTGACAGCGTTACTCTGGTTACCTTTACTTCCTTTGACATCCGATGAAGAGTTCCTAGAATTGGGGCATGGGGTTGAGAATTAAGTCCGCAAGGTCAGTGGCGTAGTGTTCTGCATCTGCGTATTCTCCACTTACTATCAGGATAAATGCAGCAGTTAATTCAACCCTGCGTATACAGTGAGAGGATTGATGTAATCTTGGGTTAATATTACTGTAATGACTCATGGTTTCAAGTGGATATTGTTAGTACGACAAAATTTAGACAGAAGGATATCGAGTGATTCGCAACCTCCTGGAAAAATCGTTTATTTGTCTTGAAAAAGGTTCAGAACATTACTGATTCAAATAATCTTCACAGTTGACACGGATATGTAATTCTCCGCCATTCACCAACGTTCTCGGCCTTCCGTCGCTATTTTTGGCATTTCGCCTCCACGTTCGTCCTCGGATTGGGGCCTCACTGTTTTATCTCGACTCATGTCTGATCCATTTTTCTACCTTGCCTTCCTATTGGTCACAAATCCTACAAATATGAGCGAGTTTGTGATCATGTCGTCTCCGGACTGAGCGACTTATTGAAGCTGTGTTTGAAGATCAGTCTTCTTCCTGCCTTCATAAGTTAGCCTTGGGTGGTTGGGTTGAATAGGAAGTTCCGAGTTAGTCGTGTATACACCATCGTCCCTTGTTCCTTGCCGTTATTTGTCTGCTCGTTTATCTGTCATGTCGTCATCCTGTATTTCCATCTTCCACCTTTTTGTCAACGGTCTTTCTGTTATCTTCTATGGTCACCTTAAGCGCTCATCGGTCGTGGTTCCAGCTGCAACAATCACTTTAATTTTCGAACTTCATCTCGTCGTTGACTAATCCTTATTGTTTTGCATACTTCCTTACGGCATGCATTTTACTTCTGATCTTTGTTTACTCGCGTGGATCCAATAGGCATTAACTGATCATATTCTGTTCATCTCACCCACTGGTCGATTAGTGTACAGATGACATTTAGTAATATACTCATATGCCTATGACCAGTCCGTGCACGCCTTCCCACCCTTCCTCGTTGCTTATCTTGTTTCTCAGACGTGTCACAAACTCTCACAGAACCGAGATGCACTAACTCGGGAAATATAATATTTTTTCTGGACGTACCCACTCCTTTATCTATTCAGTCATCATTCCACGTATGTAACTGACGAGAACTAATGGAACGTTACGCAAACACACATCTTACACAACAATTTTAGTCCAGATTCGGTTAACTTTTCTGTGTCTGAAAATGAAAAAAGACGTTCTATCAATCTTCTAAGTAAGGCATACATCTGTCATGCACATAACCCACCATATGTTTATATAGGCTTGGTTGCACACAAAATAACCGAGGAATAGGTTATTTGGAAAAGCGAGGCTCATGCCATAAACCACAACCATCTATTTGCACGTGATGAGGACCTGATTGTGTGTAGTCTTGCCCTAAAGCTGCAGTACCGGGTAACCGATGTACGGCTGAAAAACCGCAGTTAGCTGAGTGAACTAACTAGATAATTGATGAACAAGGTAATGCTTGTGGACACGGGTTATGGTGTTGACCGTCTGCTCCAATCACGATGAAATATCAAACAACAAACAGGCTCAGACTCCAAAACTGTGTAACCATGATTGCGATACTTATAACTCAAAATCAGTAGCTGTGTGGTTATCATAAATTAATTGGAAGCAGTTCGTCACTTGACCGATTCGTTCCAGAAAGTGTTATGTAATCGTACCCCGAAACTGCTAGTGATTAACTAAGCAGTGCTAACAAATACTATTCCACTGTCAGATTTAGTCTTAACTGTTTGACCGAGAACTATCTAAGTTGTCTACCCTGTAAACCAACACTGTGACCTGAACTAAATCAACCAGTCATGTAATCACCCTTCTCTCGACAAAACATTCACACTCACACATTCAGAAACAGGCAGTCTATCCTTTACTGCCAAACTCACTGCGCGCATACGTGGTTGGCGGCATCTGAAACGGATTAGCCTGTCACAATGACCAAAGCCAAAGGACGCCTGCGCTATAATCCATCACCACAAGTGGCTTGCGCTGCACCATTTGCGGTTCCACTCACACACCACGTATCCGGTGTAAACCCGAAGGAATAAGACCAGTAGGTGTGCAAGTGAGGCCTTTGTGTCCAGCCGGCCAGTGCTAGTTAGCCAATTGGATGGCTAGCACGAAAAGCAAACCCTGATCTCTCGGAAAATAAACAGTGAGAGAGACTGCAATGACAAGATCTATACTAGGAAGAAGGATAAGTAAAATGTAATACAAGAAGCATTTCAGTATATGAGTGCATGTTAATGCATTATAGAGAGGATAACGTTGAAAAATAAAACTCAAATTTGAGCTACGAAAAGATCAGGCAGACGATTCATCATTCAATACAATATGACCTACCTGAGCCTAACGTACTCGTTATCTCTTCACCGGCAGTGCACTATGAGTACGCTGGTGACCAACCAATCCAAGACGGCCAGGGCATTGGTGGACGCACACAATACAGTGTCATATAATCACGTCACCACGATCTATGACACCGATAGTCCGCTTGCGTACCGCGTGCTTTTGTTCCCGGCTGCGCAACAACTGTTCGTTGAACTCGCGGCTGCCCGTTCGAATCGTATTCTTCCAGGCCGTCTGGTTCAATGCTAGGTCTTCTCAACGTCTAAAAGCAATGTTACAACGTGAAAGACTTACCTGCACAACATGCTGGTATCTCAGCTTCTGACCACCAGGATTTCGCTTACTTGATCTCAGTTGCGCGCATACACACAAATAAACACTTTCATTCTCTGCGAGGGAAGTCGTCGTGCAATGAAACTTATACGAATGCATACCAACTGGATATAACTGTTGGAAATCAACATAACTAATATTACGGTGCTTTATTAGGGATCTAACTCGTTTTCGTTTTTTGTTGTCATTTGTTCGAATGTCGGTGAATGCAAGCTTTGTGGTACTCCGTTGGATGTTGAACTGAACAACGCGCCATTGAGTGTAACCTTACTGGTATGAGTGAACCCAACTGATATGCAGTAAACTGATCAAAACTCCATGTGAATGGTTTCCACTAAAAGATTTCTGTAGGAAATCTCTACTGGATATGTATTATTTATGTGAACTTGGATATTCTCTCAGAAAATCTAACAACGATGACAGGGATTGGGTGCAAGTTTGGCTATAATTGGGATATGTGAACAACAAATTATAGACTCACATGACTGAATCTCGGTTAATTGATTTTATGCATCCAATCTCATGCAGCTTCTTGCCTGATATTCAAAGATTGTTCTGGGCAGTTTACATCAAGCATCACAAAGATTATTTTCTCCTATGATTTCTGTGCTGATTAAAGAAAATAGACAGCATATTCATTCCGTTATTTTATTTTCATTGCCTTCTTTTTTTTAGCAGTAATTTAATATGACTTGCAACGCATAAGAAAATGCTAAGACCACTGCACAAGAGATTGGCCCAGCTCTATCACTACGATGTAGCCCCGCGTATTAAAATACTTTCCTATTCTTTGTGTTTGTATTTTTTTGAATAATTGTGTAAGTACATCAGTAGGAAAAAGTCGGTAGACAATCATTCGTTATGAAAGATGAAAAGAGTTCAATAACCATCGGGTACTTACAAACCTTGAGAGATGTGTCAACAGATCTCTTGCCAGGTCGAGCGCCCCACGCGGAGGTTGACTGGTTTTGGGTGCAAGATGGACAAATGGCGATTTTTGTGTAGAGAGGTAAATATAAGCAAGGGCGGGCTGGCCACCGTAGACAATGTTCAGCTCCCAAACAGGGGTAGTCGTCACTTGCATGAGCAAATTTAAGAGAGGTCGTTGCTAACTAGCCTCGCTGACGCAAACATTGCCATTGACTGACCAAGTTGTTAACGTGTTCAACTTCGTTGTTTGCTTGCAAACTGCACACAGTTTGATGTCGATTTCTTAGGTGGAAATGCCGCAGATACATAACCTAATTCCAATTTATCTTCCACCATTTCTTCGCCTGTTCATTTCACGGTTGTATGGTCAATACTTATGAGTATCATCCACCGTTAATTACATTCAATGACGTTGGTTTGAACACACACCCGACTAGTCACAGTTAAGAGGTGGGATCAGCTGAGAAGTGGAAACGCCGATCAGTGTGACACTTGGAATTTCAGAAGGCTGAACAGCGTTGCGAACTGGAACCGGAAAAACGGAATTAAAATGTAACTTATGTCATAAACATCAATTCCTCACGTCAGCCAGTTCATCATCCACGTGAACCAGTCACATAGCTGATTTCAAGTTGACTATATTGTATTAACTGAACGTGTGAAAACTGCGCAGAAACAAACGACGTATTGACCGGTCGGTACGAATAAACATTGTTACACAAGGTAAGATACAGACAGGTTTGAGGTGACTTTTCTAACCGTCAGCTCAAATAAGGATTGAAAGAAAATTCAGTCTTCAAATTATGTTAAATCCTACATAAAAATCCATATGAGATACTGATATGCTGGATTTACCGTAACTATATGTCACTAATCACTCACACATTTTGGCAGCCGTTGTTGAGCAGTCGTGGATTATTGTTTAAAGGGACAAATCTTCAAAGTTGAAAGTGATATACATTCCACTCATGGATTTAAGTTTATTGGACACGTGAGTTTCACTCCCCCTAGAATGCAAGTAGAACAGAATCTCGTGATCGTGTTTCAACAAGCAGGTGACAATGTTTAATCTTCACTTGATCTTCTACAGTAACGTGTATTATGCATACAGGCTGGGTCACAATATAAAGATTGTGTTAGTATGGCATGTGGTGACACACTGTTGTAATAGAAATGGGACAGTTTTCCGGGAACGAAGTTAATATTTTTTGGATTCTACAAAAAAAGTGCGAGCTTATTTGACCGCCTTGTTTCATGGATGTTGAAAAGTGTTCCCCCTTAATGTGATTAGAATCTAGCAGTATGACACACTTGTTGCCAGCTGTTCTTCGGCACTACTTTAGCAACAAACGGTGGTGTGTGTGTGTGCATATAATATAGTTCAATTTCATTTGAACACGTGCACGTAAAAGTTCACTTTGGTATGCTGCGTTTCAAGATGTGGCTAAGATGCCAGAACTTCTCATGAGACTACGCAAAATGTATTTACGCTGTATACATATATATATATATATCTTTCGCTGCGTTTTGTGGCGCCTAGTACTTGTTTTCATAATGGAAGCGAAGAAACTAGTATCGGTCTGTACACACAGACACAAATGACTGGAGGTATCAGCTAACGAATTAGCCCATCACAGTAGTCGGATCCAAGTTGCATATGTGGAGAAATGTTACCACAAACAGGCTGCATTGTGCCGCTTGCGATTTCATTCACACTCCGTATCTGATGTGGACACGAAAGAATAAGACAGGGAAGCACGTGAGTGGAGGTCTTCTTGATTCAGCCGCCTAATACCGATTGGTCATAAGATAGGCCAAAGTGAAAGTGAAACACTTATCTAATGAAAGAAAAGGTAATATTGATAAGCTTTAAGCTAGAAGGAAAGATGTTGAAAATACAAGGCAGGGAATATTTCGCTGTGAACGTATACATTAATGTACAATAAATAAGCCTATGAGGATAAACGAGAATATGAGGCTTATCTGAGGAGCCAAGGCAAACATTCAGTAAACAATACACCCACAAAATTGAAGAAAGAAAAAACTAGTAGGTCGCCTTTTCTCAAGTTTCCAAAAAGGAGGAGCAAGTGGCTTATCAGTAAACAAGAGTCGCCTATCCACGTCTAACATACTCGTCCCGTCTTCGGCAACCGTACGTCAAATACGTTGATGAACAACCGATCCGATACGGCCGTGTCCCTTACAGCGTCATGTGACCACGGTTCTGTGTTCATTGGTATATAGAGGTCACTTGCTTATTGCATGCTGGAAATTATGTTCGCGCAACTGTCTTTCACTGAACTGTCGGACGCCCGTCCGCATCACACCGTTCCGTTTGTCCGGTTCAAAGCTGCAATCACCCATGATCTAATATGGATATTATAACGCAAAATAGCAATTCATATAGCATTCTGGCACCACAGTTTGCGGCTTCTAGCTGATCGCATAACAGCTGCTTCAGATTCCGTCCGTCAGTCATTCTACGAACGTGTCTCAGTCAATGGAGCTAATTGAGTATCAGCACGGCTTTAATCCCGCCAGTGTCTGCTCGCTGAAGTACCTCAATTTTCAAAAATATGTCCGACCACCTATTACCTAAGATGCGTTTTAGACATCACAAGCGGAACCGACAGAATACCACATATTCCGTTGACACTATGTCCACGTTTCATTGTTGTACAGCAGCTTAGACAGCACCAATGAGTGGCAGACAAGCAGCTTAGTTTCCAACTCCAGGCTTCGGTTCTTCAAGATATTTCTTTCAAAATACACAAAAGCAGCACTAACCTTCGCCACAAATCGCGGTCTATGGACATATCGGTCTAAAGAGTGCTATCCAAGTAGAAGAAGTCTACGCAACTACCCACATTGCCTCCAGTAATTCAGATTTCAGGTGCATGCAAGGCATTTTTGCTCGGACAAGGCAGAAAGAAAATGGCCTACCTCTGTTTATATCCAAAGCAGATTATAATGGCGTGGTCGTGAAGGCTGTGACCAGTCACCCAAGTTCTTGTTTGCCGTGCGTAAATAGAATACAGTCGTTTACGAATTACACTATCCAAACGGTCGGGATATATGGCAAGCCTGGAACACTAACGCAGTGAATATTCAGTGGGCGACCATCTATACTTTGTTCCATTTGATTGTTGTCCTGTGGAGTCTGGAGAGCTAAACTATATCTCTCCTTCACACCATTAACAACTTCGAAACAATTACGGGCTGATCCACAGAGCTGATTAACTTTGCGAAATTAACTAGACATTTAAACTTGCCAAGTACCATCCACAATTCTTCACGGCTCACGAAGTCAGAAGCCTCAGTGAAATTTACAAGGAAAGGATAAAAAAGCTGGTTATGTTCACGCTACTTATCTGGAGGCGGGCGAATGGTAACTACTATGTAAGCAGCATTGCAGCTGTTCCAGGATCCACACTAATCCTCAAGGATATTCGTCCACAAACTTCAAGTATTAAGTTAATTGAGCAGAATTCCTGATAGAACCTTTCTGGCCCAGTCTACCAGATGATCTGCGCTCTATTTTTCTCCTTTCTAGTTAACTGAGAACACAATGAAAGCATTGTTAAAGTCCTGAGATGCAGTTTTCATCACGATATCCTCCGATGTGTTTACACAAAACGACCAGTTCAACAAGGAGTAAAAATCGACTTAAGCAAATCGTGAATCTCCTTTTGTTATCAGCTCACATTGAAAGTCCCACAGTTCATCCCAGACTTCCCACAGTCGTTCATTCAACTGAAGGGGGGTGTCACGTAACGATCATTTCTAGCTTCGACCCAATCAATGAAATCGCGGCTCCAATGTCAATCAAACAGCACTCCGAGCTGCCACTGATTTCCAACCTAGCCTGAACTACCGTCTTATCAAATGACCGTATTACCGGATCTTTATTCCCAGACAAAAAACAGTCATTGAAGCGTTTACTGACGTAAGACATTTTCTTGCCGCGCGGGCAAACTCTTCGCCAGTGTCCACGTCTTCCGTATCTATAGCCGCCACTTCTTGAGTCGACTGTTCCAATGCGCTTCGAAGTTCACCCAGTTCATTCGATTCGCCTGCCTTCAACTCGTTGATTGCGGGGAAGTTTTCTGCCAGCAACTGTCGAGCCGCATCAGCCAGATGTCCGAACGTCATTGGATGTGCGATGAGAGCCACCCTAAGCTGATCCCGGACTGTAGATGACATCCTTTTGAAGAACTGGTCCGTCAGCATGCGCTTCGTTGAGTCCTGGTCCAAATGTGGCAAGGCTCTTGACAACGCTGCCTTCAGTGACACGGCATACACAAGGGCGTCGCCTTGTGGTCCAAGCCGGGCACCCTTGAAACGCCGCATTGCCTCCTGGTAATAGGCGGGGCTGCCGAACTCGGCAATCAGCGCCTCCTTCGCGGCGGCCCACTCTAGCGTCGCAGGGCCACTTCGCGCCGCCTCCAGCTCAGCCTTCGCCTTGCCCCTGGGCAGCATCCGCAGGGTCACCAGCTTCGCCCGATCGGTTGTGACTCCGGCCATCTCCGCCACGTTCTCGAAGTTCTCCAGAAAACCCCGGACTTCTCCCTGCTCGAACGGCTGCGGCCACGGGATCTTCATCCTCCAATCCTGGTCACGGCACCGTGTTGTGAGCCAAGAACACGGATGGCACAAGGGTTATTTACTCAGGAATCAAATATATGGGTTATGCGTTTCAACATGACAACAAACAAAAGCATTCATCTGCGCACGGTACTGAGTCCAAAACGTCACGGCTGCCACAGGTGCAAATGCCCAGTTCCTTTATGCATTAAGAATCATTTCATGCGATGCTGCACTCCGATGTTTTTTCTTGTATGTTTCCTGCGACTACTTCAATGTCGAAATGTATACTCTGGTCTCACTGCTGAATGGCAGTGGTGTGACGAATATAGTACGATCGCCCTTCCTCACTACATCGTTATGAGTGATACTGACCACATGAACACCTGATCGGCAGAATTGGCTTGTCATATGGCAGATAGCACATTGGATGGTCGGTCTTCCAATGAGACAATAAGTCGGCGTTCTCAATCTTCGACGAAGACATCCTAAAACTGGAAATGATTAACGAGACAGATTACACTCTGCACGAGAATGTCTTCATTGCTGCTAAAAATGGACAACAGTGGTTTATGATCGGACTGAAGTGAAAATTTTCCGGAATGGCCCTCTTCATGGAGTTACCATACAGCGAAAATCAGGACTAATATATCTTCCTCAATTTGACTATAACTCCGTTCTATGAGGGTATACAAATCTGAGGCATAAGGGATCGTTTTCTGTTATTCATTCTGGAATCGCTGTAGAATTATAGTTCCTGTTCCATATTCGGTCGTATCTACTTCCAAAGTAATGCAGAGTGACAGGCCATAATTGTAATGGATTACCAAACAGGAGATGTGAGTATTCCGACACTTGGTGGAATACCTCAACGAGGCGACGATACATGTCCCAAATCCCACAACGAGCAGATCGTGGACATCACGGGCGACCGGATGAGTCATCGCTCGACTGGATCGGATCAACGGGCGAGACGTGGCAGGCATATTGGAATGGATGACCAGATCCGAGGCACGAGTACTCCAACACTCGGTGGAGTATCTCGACACGGTCGTAGAATACGGTCAAAGTCCACAGCGGATAGATTGCGGACCGCATGGACGACAAGATGAGTCATTGCCCAACGGGATCGAAACGACGGACGAGGAACGGCAGGCGGAACGCACACTCCGACAGAAGGCGTCGGTCACACACAAACCGGGCAGAAGTTTACATGACGTGCGAACAATATTCGGGGTTTTTTGTGGACTGGAATTCTGACTCATAAACGCGAGCGCGCACGTACGGTGATAACTAGCGAGTTGGACAAGAAAGATTGTGCTTTATTGGACACCTTTTCGCTACATAATGTGTTAGACATAATGGTGATGACGAAATTGATTTTATAGGCTTAAAAGCTTTCTGACATTTAGGTGTCCAGGTGTTTCATTTAGAATTGCACAAATTGGATTATTCACTGAAAGTTATTAACATCAGTGGGTGATGGCATTTCACAAGTGACTAACCTTCTCTCGATCTGCACATCGTCCACGAGATCCAACAATAAAACCTAGGTAACGAGATGCGCGAGATAGAACAAATTGAACATTCTTCCATGGGGATGTGAAAACTAGACTGTTCTGTAAGCTTTAAGCTTTCTTTTAAATGACCAAAATATTCTTTAGCCTTGTGACTGACAATTATGGTGTCTTCGTTTAAAAAATTTAAAACACTGACTTCCCTTAATCCGTTTAGTCAGAACAGAGATAAGACATATATTGCGAGATGTTAACATGTCAATTTACTCTCATCATTCGTCAACGTAAAACAAGCAAATTTCATACAGACTGGTCATAGCAACAACAAATGAACGAACCAACAGGATAGTTCTGACCTTTCACGCGGCAGAACCGATAGGTGGTTGAACTCTAGGATGAAGGAACATCAGCCGAAATGGGATCGGGAGATGACTGCGCAGCCTACTTCCTTCTTCCCACGATCACGCAAACTTCCAGGCTCGTTTATCGCCAGACACATTTTGGCTACCGATCACCGGAATAATCCCAAATCAACATTCAGGACGGTAATGCCCCACGCTAATTCGTGTTTCCTACGTTTCGCTGAAGCGGTCGCGATTAGTCGTTTCAAGCCAGCATTCTGTGTACTAAACATAATTATATGTAAGTATCTAGACTCCCATGGACGTAATAATTTGGCTTTGTTGTCCTCCACCAAATTTACTATTTTCTTCTTCATTCTCACCCCAATAATGTCATATATGTGGTCCCGGTTATTGTTATTTGATAGTGAAGAGGCAATACGAAATGCTAGCATCTACCACTTTCCGCCTTCCTACTACATATAGTTCAATCACTTCCACAGCAAAGAGATTGATTGCGTCAGCGTCTTCTGTGCACACAAACCTGACCGATGTTGTTCGATCAGTATTGCCTCGTTAACCGCTAACACTTTCGGGTTGCGATTATGTAACAATGTCAACCAGGTGATCTGTTGCTAAAATTTGTTTGGCGATCGATGAAGCCGGGGTCTTCAAGCTGGTTACAGTCAGCAGGTCATTTTTTGATATTGCAGTTGATAACCACTTAGGAATGTGCTCCCATATACGCTGATGCAGACGCCAGTCTGTCCTGCCTATGTAGATGTCATTGCAACGGCAATTAAACTGGTTTATTGCGTGGGAGACAGACTGATCAGTTGAGTGTGTATCACCGCTATGAAGAGCCAAACCCCTAATGCCTAGCAGGATGCGTAGTTGGGCGGCTGTGTAGGGGCGCTGTAACGCGGACATCAATTTGTGACTAATGTTTTTAATCAAGTGGTCACATTTGAATCGAATTTGCAGAAATATGTTCTTTTTCTGCGCACTGCAGCTTCCCAGTTGTGGTTCTTTCATCTTATTATGAATCTCCACAAACTTTTCAAGGTAGCCGTTATTCACCAGCGATCAAGGTATTGTTACATAATCGTTCAAAGTGTTGTTACATAGTCGCAACCTGAAACTGTTAGCGATTAGCGAGGCAATGCTAATCAAACAAAATCGGCCAGTTTTGTGTGCATAGAATACGCTGACGCAATCACTCTCCTTGTCGTAGAATTGATTGAACTATTAGCGTGTGAAAGATCAGAACTATGTGGTTCGTTCGTTCAACTGTTGTTGCTATACGCGGTCTGTATAAAATTTGCTCGTTTTACGTTGACGACTGATGAGAGTTATTCGACGTGTTAACATCTCGCGATATATGTCTTCTGTCTGTCTTGACTAAGTAGATTATGATGTCATCCACGTAAGGGACAGCGAATGACAATCCAGAAAGCATTGTGTGCATCATTGTGTTCATTTTCCTTTCGAAATGATCAGACCGGCTGAACACTGTTCATACAAGTTCTTGGTTGAGCGTTTGGATTTGATTATTCGCCCACGTCTATTGTCAGGTTACTGGCGTTGTGATTAACAGGCTGGTTCCGCAAGCATGAGGGCTGGAGTTCAAATTCCGATACGGACAAGGATATGCACTACTGCTGTGTTCTAATATGAGCGGAACTCGAGTCTAGTGCTTCCTTTCAAAGTGGGCTAGCCAAGAGGATTGGGATCAAGTATGGGTCTTATTCAACCTGAAATACACATAATTTGTTGAAGTATTGCTTAAGCACGTTACATCCCATATGGCATTTGATTATAGTAATATACTCCTTTGTAAAGTTTTTAAAATTTACTTTGACTCTTCGTCGACTTGAACCTGCTGTCGGGGAAGTTGCCAGTTCCCCGAAAACATTTTGTAGCCACAAGTGACAAAGTTCACTTGTGAGTGACCTATGCCTTTGCCATGGTCGTGCGCGGCTCCCGTCTTCACAATCGACCTAAGCCCTCGTGACAACTGTTGTTGTCATCCCGACTACACACCTAGACTGTACTGTCTAAACTTTTTTCTGGTCCATTCCCTTTGACCTTGCTTGTTGCTAGTCCCAAACCCTATGAATACGAACGGGTTTGTGACCATGTGGTCTTCGGATTGAGTAAAATAAAGTAGCTTTGTCCGGAGGCCAGTTGTTTCTCTGTGTTCGTTCGTTAGCCTCAAGTGGTTGAGTTGACTGGGAAGATACGTATTAATCGTGCATATTTCCTAGTCAGTCGTTCAGAACCGTTGAACGTCGTTCCGTTATGTACCGTTTCACTAACCGTTATTCTGTTGTCTGTTTACGCGCTCGTACGCCGTATACGCAAGTACAACACTGCTGATACGCCTCATGAAAGCCAATTTCCGAAAATGTGCGTCCACCACTGAGTTTTGTGGAGAAGTGCTCAGGCACCGAACGAAAATACTGATGGGTTTCTGCTACATCATTTACCCGTGGAACAATCCGTGCAGATACATAGTGATTAATTCGACCTTTTCACAACGGGGCTAAAAACACGAACTAATAACACCCGATGATTCTAGGCGAACGAATTCTTTACTGAGGTGAACAACGGCAGCATATGTTACTAGTCGTTCGTGCTGAAAAGCGGCTTTTGCATCCCGCTTTGGATATAAGTTCGTTTTTTTCTGTGATGCATAGTACAACGATGGCTGAAAGACTGTGGTGAGTTCTGCTTGCAGGTAGGCGGAGAGTGGACGGTAGTCATAGACTGTTTGAGGCCACTGTGTTTTTCTTTCAGTTCGGCTAAAACATTTTAGTCTTCGGCAGCTGAATTATAAAACTTGTTAACGAGACTATCTCAAAGTTTCAATTCTTCGATTGCATGAGCAATCGTCCATGACGTATGCTGGTGCGGAAAACTTGCGGCCGTGAAAATAGCATGAACTGTTTACTGTCTCTACGATGACCACTTGACTACCACTAGCATTACAGGCTAGGTTGCCAGTAAGTTGAAGTTGTGAACATTCTAAGGTTTCCCATAAACAACGCGTGATAGTAGCAATGTCTAAGGTGGGGTCAAACTGAAATATCAGTGGGACACAACTAACGATAATGAACATAAATTCACGTTTAGCGCAATATCTGTGGTGGCAGTGGGGACAATACCAGATATATCAAATATTTACATATGGTTCACCGAGTGTTAGAAGCAAGGTTTTTTCGATTGACAACATGTCTGTTTATTATGGTAGCAATTTGCTAGGTTGCGCTCTCTCCGATCACAGATAACAAGCTTAGTTGGTATACGCACAATCTTTTCCAAAATATTAATCTCCATCTCTGTTAGCATGTAATAGAAGACTTTGGCTGGCGCTGAAATGCAGAGTGCAGTTCTGTACTTCAACATCAGACCTTGACCGAAGCCAATTCATCGAAAGCAAACACTCGAACTGATCCACTGTAATTTTCATTTGATTGGACTGTTCGGCTTGTAAATGGATTTTGCCGGCATTGAGCACAATTTCTTCTCACCCCAACTTGTTGATTTGCAAGCACATGTACTGAGTCTGAAATAATGGAAAAAAAGCGCTAAATATTTTGGTGAGACACTAATGTTTCCACGAAGGTCATATCTGTTGACTTCCGAAACAGAATTAAACTGGCGTACTTCTGTTGTTTAACGGATTCGAGCTTGTACACTAGTAATCTCACCTTGTCACTGTCTTCCTAAGTCGCACAATCCATACTGAATATATTGTTGCGATCTGTAGACTTGACCGACCTGCCTGCGGTGTGATTTATGAGATAGTTCCAAACTCATCCATGCATACTGTACCTAGGCCATTATGAAAGGTCGCATGATGTGTGCTATCCGATTGTTTGTCTACATGCCATGTGACTGTGTGGCGCAAATTAGATAACCACATACTTCCGGTTTACTTGTTTGTCGACGGCGGGTCTCTAACCTCCCTTGCTAACTTCCATGTCGGTGCCATTTATAACGCTGTACGAGACCACTTGTATATTCCGTCCAATAATTATTCGGTCTGTTCCCAACGGCCATTTCGCAAGTCACGTTTGGTAAACTGACCTCTGGGAAAACGTTTGTGCCCTGTGTATTAAAAAATCTCCACACCCTGTGTACGATGATTCAAACAGTATTACTGATTCTGGCTCATATCGTAATCCTGTGAAGACATTGTCAAGGTTACCATTGGTTAATCCTGTTGGACAAGACTGACGCGATAAGCACTGTTCCATCTTTTTGTCAGTTTCAATGAGTGCATTCTATATCGGAAGCATTTGGATTGGCATATCCATGTATTCTGCCATAATTCTTTATTAAGTGAACGTGTGGGAT
>JTDE01002642.1:39008-60273 GCA_014338405.1 Paragonimus skrjabini miyazakii
AAAGAACACAGACCGCCAGAGCTTTTGATGAGTGTATGTCCGCAAGCCAACATCGCGTGTCTTATGCATCCGACCACCTGGTAAGCGAGAGCGAGTACAACACACATCGTTCAATGTCATTTACAACCGCTCAATTAAGGTAGGATGGATAACGCTGTGTTCATGTGGCGAATAATTTGGTTTCTAACTCCCGCAGCGAAAGCTGATTGCTGCTGTTTGTTAAGATCGTAGTTCATTTTATCATTCTAGATGGCAAGGGATCATTGATGAATAAAGTGTTGGTCAAACACTAACAAGCCCATGTTTGACCAGTGAAGCAAATCAGCAACCTGACGTCATTTTCAGACTACAGCTAACGAAGACTGGCAAAGGCCAATTTTTAATATCTCCATTCTCACTGATACCTACTTGGGAACATCGTGAACTGATGAGTTCACGAAACTTTTCGTCGCGTAAGCCGGACTGCTTATAACAGAAAATAGGATTGGAATCGCCTAAGCTTCGCAAGCGCGCTGCATTCACGTATACCCTACCATTTATCCCACTCAGCTTAGACTGTATGCGTTGAGCAAACGGGCGAAACAGGACAATCTCGTCCACAGACTGCATGTCAATCGGTTTAGAACTGTGGCGAAAAGCTCCATAATCACGATTAGATTTTCTAAGTGCTCGTTTCAGGGTGGTATTCATAACAAGGTCAAACAGGCGCAGGTGCTGAGGAATCAGCTGGAAGTTTGTTCAACAGTAAACGACGTCAACCCGGTGGAACAGGTAATCATGTGGGCGCGTTAAGTACGTTCACACTTGAAACATATTACAATAGTTCCTGTAATTTAAGGATCAAGTTAAGAATTCGAGATGAATGCGCAAGATCCATTAGGGCTCTTATTCGAACAATTTGGCTTGTAAACAACGGGAAATACTGTGGTCAAAAACAATCAGTCACCTTCAGAGATCTGAATAAAACAGTTAGACCACGAAAACTGATAGATCGAAACATTTCCTATTGGCTCATCAGCACCGATGTGTTCAAACTGTTCCGTTTAAATATTGCAGTGGATAACCACCGGCATACTAGGTGAGCTATCACCCTGGGCATTACATTTTTTCTTGTGTGTAAATGACAGATTATTAAGTGACTAATGCGGTTGTACTTACTACACTCGACCACATTGAGAAGATTTATATTTTAGGAGCACGGAATTTTTGTGAGTCAATAATGGACCTAGCAAATCACCATTATGTAGTGTTGTGAGCCAAGAATGCGAATGGTTCGAAGATTGTTTATTCAAAGGATCAACACAGGGTTATATGCCTCAAAACCCCTTCAAACAAAAATACTAATTTGCACATAACGTTAATTCCGGGACACCGCGACTGCCAATGAAAGACTCACGTATCTAGTGCATCATTTTGTACTGGAGTGCACTCCAACGTTCCTTCTTTTCCCTTTCGGTTGTTTCACTACTTGAATCTGTGCCTTATACTGACTATTGACGAGCAGTATAATGTGTTCGTTTGTCTTCACTGCAATAGTTCTTCAAACTTTCTGCAACCTGACCTTGACTAATATGGCGCTTCAGGCTGAGGTAATTTATTTAGTGAGAAGTTTCATTGACTATACTTTAATTATATGCAGAACAATGACTTGTCTCATGTATTGCTTATCATTCTGAAAGTACACATTGGCTTGAATACACCCAAAGAATTTTTTAAGATGCACGCTAATCAGTGAAATTCACTTTGTTTCGATACCAATGAATCAGTGCACTGTGCGCACATATAGTGGCGCAAACATCAGCACACTTGTAGATCAACCATATTAGTTTTTTTTTATAGTTACGTTGGCCACACACGCGCATTTGCATCATGGATCAATATGGGTACAAGCTGTTTTGTGCATCAGGTACATCTTACCTGCTATGTGAAACAGGGTCACTGAAATATTTGAGAGTGGGGTTAGAAAGTTTTGGTTCTTAACCGTAGTGTTTTCAAGGCGTTTGTTAAGTAAATGACAACGTTTGTTGTACCTATTACCTTGAAAGACACTACAGTTGCTAGATAGCTACGCCGTAAGAATATAGCAAAGATCAATGAATACGGTTGATGAATATAAGGAAGAAGGATCAAAGACGAAAACTGATACCTCATTGAATTAGCGGAAGATTCACAATATAGGGTCTGCCTTAAGAAAACTTACATATTCTATAAGGTGACGTAAGAAGCACTCACGTTAGATAGATGTTAATACAATATCAATCACCGTCGTTCTACATTTGCAGTTAAAAAAATAAATCAATGAACAGATAAAGTTTACAGACGTACTTGACGGAAGTCACATAGGATCAATGAAACACTTTTCCTTTAATAGTGAGAGTATGACAGGTTACATTTGAGGGCATAAAATGGATGTGTGCAAGTTTATATTACATCACAGAGTACGGTTTGACATACACATGAGATAACGAAGACAGTTATGACACTGATTGCCAGAACAAGCGGTAGTGCTAGTTAGGCTTACTTTATGTTTCTCCAATCCACGTGGCCTGCTGTCTGACAGACTAGGCTTTAGAAATGAACGTACAGATGGATTGAAGTGTTGCCAATAACCCACCTTGCCGATTGCTTACAATTTGTTATGGAACTGTTAATTCGCAGTAAGTCTCAAGCATCTTCCAACTAATACCAGTCAGTGGGTTTTCTCCTCCAACTGCAAGACTAAAATGCCAATTAATTTTTTTCTATAGATTTATTCAATTGGGCAAACCATTTCACCTTGAAGATTGCCAGTCTGTTGTTTATTCACAAGTTGTCATAACTACAACCGCTGGAGGAACAGCTTTAAATTAGTATTAAAACCCACTAACAGTACCGACTGATAGTGGATTTAGTGCCAGATTCTCATCTGCCACATATATAGACATTGTTTCATCTTGCAAACTTACAAGGTCACTTTACGTGGCGAACTTTTTAATTTTGCGAGAAACTGTCTCTTCATGCTTTGTGTTTCAAGCCGTTAGTTTATGATTTATCACTCTGTTACCAAATGCGTCCTTCCAAACTGACCGCACCGCCAGGACAAAAACAGTTCAAAGTTAGTAAAAATAAGAGTTTCGTTAAAAAACAGATAAAATGTAATTATGTAACTTGTAACATCTAAACGTGTAACCTTGTAGAAGCCATCGACAGCCCATCAAACAAATGAGACAGTCTATTATCATACAAGTGAACGTTTCACCAGTAGAGGTGCTCTTTTCACAAAATGGGTTCAAGGTAAAAACTGAAAATTGGAAACACTAGTTGGCTTTCGGTTTATCCACTTCCTCAAATACTATTCGATTATGTGCAAAATAGATATTAACTGATGGCGATATTTAATTGAGTTGCTTCCAAGAAGCGGTTTGCAACGATGGTTGAACCACAAAGGCTGCGGCCTTCTCGTCAGATTGCATATCAAATAGTCAATTGCAAGATGACTCATGCTGCGATACCACATTCATGCTCAGACCAGTCAAATGCAGCATTGTTCTGACTTCATACCCTTTGTCGTCAGCTTATCTGAAGAACGCTGGAGTTATCCAAAGTTTTGTGGTCCCAGAGGTTTTCGCGGATTGTACTGGTCACAGAAACCGTACTGTGACATCAGGTAAACTCTGCCGGGGTCATGTAGTTGTTGCTTACAGGTAATCACATTGCACATAGAATCGGGACCTTGATATGTCGGCAATGTTCGGAAACTCCAAACATCGATCGCAACCTAACAAACGAGTTATGCACACGGTCAAGGTCACACGCAACAGTTGCGGAAGTTTGTTCACTTAATGGGAAGTCTTTGAACAAAACCTTGTTGACAAGTTCTACGCAGACTAGGCATAGGGTTACTCTGAATGAATGCGAGATATATGTTACAACGTAGACTAGATGAAAATGTGAAGCGTGGCCTGTTTTTGCGTCGGTGTCAGTAAATTTGGTGATATGCTGTTGTAACTTAGTCGGTGTGTTCATCACATACTTGCAGTGTAAAGCTCATGACTGTGATCAGCCAAGGTTTCATCTGGGTCCAAACTTTCAACCACGTCTATGGGACACATCTTGGACATCGCTCAGGATTCGCACTCAGTATGTATCGTCCGGCTAGTATTTATTCACTGCTGTGAAGGTTTATTTTTGTTTAGCCCAGAGACTGCGCCAGAGTTTCGCGCAGTGTTTCCATTGATATATGCGCGCTAAAAAATACATGCAGAGAAATGCGTAATAAATAACGACATATACAACGACTGTCATCCTGTGCATGAAGTCCATCGGTAACTCTACGTCATTACGTGTTGGACACTAACCTGTGTTCCGCCCAGTTCGTTTACCTCAAGATCAGTTTGTTCACCTGCCGCGCAGTGTAATCGAGTATAACTGGTTTGGAGTCGATCTTCGCATGCGCAAACATAAACAGATCATTAGAATGATGTCACAGTGGACAACCGATGCGTCAAGTTCAAGTGTGCAAAACCTTGCATCCGAGAGTAATTCAACAGTCGTGAGCTGTGCTTCAGTATAGATGTAACTGACAAAACAAACCAATCTGCATCTTGCTCCAACCAGGAGCACATCATGATAACAACGCTGAGAGTGACGGTGTAACCGCTGGTCTTCTGAGAAAGAAATACTGTAATCTTGTTAGCTATGAGAATAAGGCTACAATTTAGGCTGTCTTCAACGAGTATTTGCTACATGCGATATGAATGTGATCCGGGTAATTTTAGGTCTTCCTAGCACATACCTAAGTAGTTAGAGTAACCAGAGAAGCGTGCAGATTACCGTACTGTCAGAATATAAGGAACTGGAGATTTGCCTGGTTTAACAGTTTACAAAGCAAAATCGTAATAAGTCCAGATTTGTAAGAATGCTAACGTGAGGAATGGTACTTGATCATATCGGTGATTGGCGTTAACTAATGCAACACACTTCCGGTCTAATGGACCGTCGACAATTGGTCTTCAACTTCTCCAAAATCGCCTGTGTTGAGATGTCGGTCAGAATGCAACACACTATTTGCCGACGCTGCAACCGACTGGCGTAGGGTGCGAGGTGGACAAAAGATGACCTGGTGTAGACAAATGAAATCGTTCACGAAAGGGTTGGTCACTGTAGATCGGGTTTGTCTCGCAGGCTTGGGCCTTCGCGACTCGTAGAGTCAGTGGCTTGAGACGTTAGGTGAGATGGCGGCTAATCGAGCTCAGTGGCGTGAATGCTGTTGTTGTTTGACCGAATTGTCTGTGAAGTGAGTGCACTTAATGACGTGGGGCAGTGAAAGCCGTAAGGAAGCTGTCTTGGTGATGAGGCCGTACTTCACTTACAGCTCGATTGTTTGTTTGCAAAGTGTAGGCGCTTTGATGTTGTATGCTTGAATATAGACGTAGTTATTTTCAGTAGTTAGGTCCATTCCCCTCTCCTTCTTATTTTTTTACTCTCTTCTCACATATGTTTTTCTTTCTTCTTTTTTCCTTGTGGTTGTGTGGCAACTAAACATCAATGTGAACCACTGATGTATTGCTGTCTTTGATGATGATGATGATATGTAATAAATATCAACTTTTCTCACTCAACGCTTTGTCACACAGTGATTCTCTTTAAAAAATAAACTACTTTAGGGGCCACTAAGTGTTCCTCCGGAATGGAAGAACATTCCAATCTCAACATAGAAAAATATTTTTCATTTTTATAAATACACTTTTGACCACTGGATATTCAGTCAGTGTAAACAATGGTTACATGAAACATTCAGACGTTCATCAATAACACTACAGTTGTCAAAGTATAAGCTTACCGTGAAGTGGGATGAAAGCAAAACTAAGGGTAAGGTAATGAGACTAACTACTGATCGACAGTTTTTTCGAGTACATTTTTTGCACAACAAAGTTGATATGTGCCATCTCTCTGGATGGGGAGTGCACAACCAGCCACAATTCTGAATGGAAACGCCATCTGGCAGCCATTGATCAGCCTCTATCACCAAACTTGTTGTCTCTTCTGTTTTATGAAACTCAATTACTTTGAGTTCATTATTTTCTTTCTCTTCTTTTTTTTCACTATACATCTACAAATATTTATCACCCTGCAATTTCGTGGACCAACGTCAGCACCAATGGCGGTCCAAGCCAATGCACTCGCAGGTACGGCTTATAACTGAAAATCATGATAATGTTGCGGCGATAACTTGCTGAGTGAGTGGAAACTGTTGTGAACTTACTTAAAAATTAGTTTGTTTTGATACTTCGTGAAGATTATGGGGCGGATTGTATAGAGGTCTGCTAGCAAAAAAAAACCACAAACCATGTGGTGATTACAAAAAATATAGCCAACGAGAGTCTATTTGAATTAAAGAGATACGGTGGCGAGCGTAAGAAAATAATGGTACAATTCTAACGAGTATGACCAGTGAACGGTATAGCTAATGTGGTAACATCCAGCGGAAAGAAGACGTGTTTTTCTTCTATACGACGACTAAAAAAATGAACGTCGTACTGTTGGCAAGAACCCAATAAAATGCTGTTACCAAGGAAAATTGAAAGAAAGGTGAACAGTGAAATATCTAACAGAGTTAGACGTTGGTATGGTAATTCATCCAAAGGACCTTAGGGTGTAATAACTAAAATCACCAACCAAACTTTCATCTTCGGTTGACGGCATCCGTTTCGGATTAGCCTGTCGGAGTGACCGAAGCCGAAGAACATCTGCGCATAACATTCACCACAAGTGGCTTGCGTTGCACCACTTGTGGCTCTACTCACACACCACGTATCCAATGTATGCCCAAGTAAATGAGACCAGGAGGCACGGGAGTGTGCGTCTTTGTGGTCAAGCCGGCTAGTGATGGTTAGCCACATGATAGGCTAGTATGAAAACGAAATTCGTACAACTCGTAAGCAACGATAAGGTTGGAGCTGAGAAGAAAAATAGAAATCTAAGATAAGAAGTAGCGTTATGAGCCAAAAACAGGGATGACGCAAAGGCTATTAATTCAGGAATCAAACAAATAAGTTATTCGTCTAAACATGACAACAAACAAAACCACTCATCTGAATACGATACTGGGTCCAGAACGTCAATGCTCAGTTCCTTCACATTCCAATAACCATTTCATGCGATGCCGCATTCCGATGTTTATTTTGTGTTTCCTGCGGCTACTTCAATGTCAAAATCCATGCTGTTGCCCCACTGCTGACTAATAGTGATGTGAATAGTATAGTGCAATTGCTGTTGCTCACTACATTAATTCAACGAAAGACTACATATTGCTTCACTCTAGATAACAGGAACAAAAATTTAGAGTTAGATCGAAAAACAAACGAACAAAACTGAACAAAAGAATGGGTATATAGCCACAGTGACCTAAGTTTTTGAAAAAGAGACCGAGTGATGTACCAAGCGACGGTGGTCGTTCGTTCATGTGAACAAAAATAAGTGACAACACTTTTGAGCCTAACACAACCGTCGTCTCTTCGCCGACGGTGTACTATGCATATGTTGATAACCTGCTAATCCGAGACGGCCAACGCGTTCGCGTTCGCACTCATCGCAACGCAACGCATGTTACCACACCCTATAGTGCTAATGGTTCCCTTACATACGGCGCGCTTGAGTTCGGTGACACCCAATAACTGCTCAGTGAACCTTCAGATGTCCGTCCGGATCATATTTTTCCAAACCGTCCAGTTCAATTTTGGGTCCTTCCAAGATCTGAAATTGATAGGACAACGCGAAAGACTTATTTAGATGACATCCTGTTGTCTCCGTTCTTGATCACCAAGACTTTGCTTACATTCTTTCGGTTACCTGTACAAAAACTGTCTCGAAATGAGTCTGTTCACCAGCCGATAGGCGTGTCTTAGCCATAGAAGCTGAATCAGAATCAGCATGGTATCAACCCCGTCCATGTCAGTCCACCGAAATACTTCAGTGTTCAGAAACGTGTCCAATCGCTGAATACCCGGGATGTGTCTTAGAAATCACAAGTGGAATCGACCAGAATACCGCATATTCCGTTGACACAATGTCCACGTTTCATGATCGCACAGCAGCTCAGACAACATCAATGAGTGGTAGACAAGCAGCTTGGTTCTCAAATCCATGCTTCGGTTCTTCAAGACACGTTTCCCAAAATACCCGGAAGCAGCACTAGCCTTCGCCACACGAGCTCGCAAATTGCAGTCTATGGACATATCTGTCTAAAGAGTGTTACCTAAGTAGCAGAAATCTACGCAATCACTTACAATGCCTCCATCAATGCAGGTTTCAGGTGCACGCATGTCATTTTTGCTCGGAGAAGGTTGGAAGAAAATGTCTTACCTGTGTCTATGTCCTAAGCAAACTTTAATGCCGTGATCGTGAAGGCTGTGGCGAGTTGATGAAGTTCATCTTCGCTGCGTTAAAATAGCTCACTATCATCTGTGAAATAAAGCATGCGCACCTCCAAAAAACGTAGCAGGCTATGAGCGAAATATAGATTCAGCGGCGTCCCCCGAGCCATGAAGAACAAATGAATGAAATTGCGGCTAAGACACAACCCTGTTTCACACCAGTAACAATGTCAAAATCACCACAGGTTGATCCATACGAATGTTCCTTCGTCTACATACCCAAATGCAACATTCTAGTCAAAGTGGCAAACTTTCCTGAACATCTGAACCTGCCAACACTGTCCATAAAGCCTCGCAGCTCACGGACTCAAAGGTTTTCGTGAAGTCCAAGAAGGGGACATACAGGGGATGGTTGCGTTCCCAGCGCTTCTGCTGGATCTGTCGAACAACAAACACCATGTTGATCATACTTTGACTCACCTGGGATCCATACTGTTCTTTTAGAACATTGGCTTCCAAAACTTCCGCATTCAGTCGGTCCAGAAGGATTCTTAGAGGTACCTTTCCAGCATATATTCGCAACCTGACACTCCGACAGCTGTCGTTGCATTGCTTGCTACCTTTACCATTAAACAAAATTACTATTGGGGCATCCTAGAACACTTTAAGGTTACTTTCTGCTGCCGGATGGAGTAAACTAATTGGAGCAAAGCACCTTCTAACACTGGTCCGCCATTCTTCAGCATTTTACCTGGCAATCTATCCACACCTTTCCATTGCGCAGTTGTCCAGTGGCCCATTGCACCTCTACCGAATCAACAGCGAGAGTGCGTGAAACTTCGACATCTTGTGGCAAGTAATTTACGGTCTATCAAGCAATGATAACGAGACGGTTTAGTAGATTGTCAAGGTGCTCATGTCAGTCCTTCACCTTCACTGAGCGAGTGCACAAAAAAGCCACAGTTCACATCAATCAAGGCTTTACTGAACTGGACGAATGGACTAAAAATTGATTTCAACGAATCGTGGAATTTTCTGCGCTGTCTGCAACCAACATAGCCCTGCATTCACTCACCTTGTTTTCTTTTCCAGTCGCCCTAGGTTCCGCACAGCAGTTCGGCGAGTTGATGACAAGCCCTCCGGAATATTACCCTTTTGGCTTGATTTTTTGGGTCTATTTCGGTGATAACAAACGCCACAATCTTCTATTGCATCAAGTTGAAGATGACCACATTGTTGTCGTCGAACCAGTCCTGATGATTCTGGCGCTGGAAACCGACCTTCTCGTTGGTTGTTGCTGTGATCTGTTCCTTCAGCTGTTACCACACAAAACTATGGGCAATAGAAAGAGGAGCGTCTTTCAGACGAAACAGCGACTGCAGGTTGAAAGGCAGCCATTGTCTTTGAGTTCTCCGAGCGTTCAATATCCAGCTACTGCCGTTGCCCGGATGGTCTATGATAAACGGGCTTGCGGACGTAAATTAACAACCTGATCCTGACCAGCTCATCATTCGTGCTACATTCTGCTCCGTACATCGTTCGTGTGACACGTACTTTCGAATATTACGCTGTCATACGATTACGTATTCAACCAAATGATAGTGTCCGATTTGCGAGTAAGTCCACGTGATAAAGACCTTATCCAGCTGGAATCGATTGTTTGTGATAGCTAATTCGTAATACACAAGTGCAGCTAACAATCACCGTTCACGTTGGCTGCACTACTGCCATGCGGTCCGGGGAATCTTGATCAGTCTGCTGAGTCGTATTCAACTAACACACTGAAGTCACCTGGAGCGAACAGTGGGTCACTCATCAGTACTGAGAGCAATGTGACGGCCAGCTGATCATATAATTATTTTTTTGCACCAAAAAAATATAGTTAAAACACTAAATGACGAATTGCACTCGGATAGTATACTTATGAGTATGAGCTGACTGGAATACTAGTAGCCAAAAAACAGAATCCTGGTTGAATGTATGTTTTAGTAAACAAATCAAAATACGGCAAACAAACAACAGCTCGCTCCGACGGATAAGCATCGCGTAACAGAAATAGTGTATACAGGTACAACACGTGAAGTCTCAGTTGGTCTTTTGTTTCAGTGGTCCTAATTGACTATCAGACAATCTTCTTCGTCTTGTTATGGACAGTGCCAACGTTCGTCAAAGTATCACGTAGTGTCTAGTCATTCTGAGTTTAACATTAAGTTTCAATCATTCTATTGTTCATGCTAATCCAACCTATAGAATAGACGTTTGGTCATCCCACTTAAAACTGCAAAGCATAAGTGCACTATCGGCGTACTTACATGCAGAGACATCAGACAACACTGTGAGGTATTTCACATATAAACATTATTAATAATAGTAGTAATTGCATCCTGGAGAAACCTAACACTCGGTGGCACTTAATGGCTTGTAACCATGATGGGTGGAATAATTCGGATGGTGCGACAAATAAATATCAGTCAATTTCTAGATACTACGGTTTGATTTTTTTTACGCAAAAATAACAATGTAATACTGATAATAACTGTTCCAAAGGCAGCATTACAGCAGTACTATAGTCTTGCTGTCTGTCCAGGAGAAGGAACAAACTAAACAAGCAAGTTGTTGACTGGGTGTTTTCACGGACAGCTACTTCCAAAGTCTCATCACCAAGAATGAGGACAGACACAGAGTTCTATCGGTCCCACAACACCCTACAGTTCGAAGGTGCACGATTTACACCAAACTGACGAACTAAAGACTAATGTGTACGAGATGTTCCGGGATCCTCGTGAACCTTCACAGATTAGAGCCATATCATCTGTACACTTCATACTTCGAAGTCCAGTGCCTATGAATATATCCACACTGTTATATTCTCAGTCTGTCGGAGTGCACCCCAGAATTTTGTCAACTAAAAGGTTGGATAGGAAAGAAGGAGTTCGGCAACCCTGTAGCACTTTACTAAAGTAGCTAAGCATCGGCAATACGCTGTTGTGAGACTAAACACTATCCGAGGCTTGAAGAACCCAATCAGTTAGACAGTCACTCGCTACTCCAGTACATCCCAAAGTAAAGGATGGCGTTTGTCACCCACCGCCATTTGTAGCACCAGAATGACGTCAGTTTCTCTGAAAAGGACCGAATGCATAGTGACACTTCAAAACAGTCTGACTGTACGGTTACGAAACCAGGCTCATTCAGGTGGAAGATATTAACTAAATGACTAGTTTCGATCAACGACTTGTCTGTAGTACCATCAACGAACGGTTGAGCATTGTGTCAACAAGTACGAAGCCCGTCGACATGTCTTACGTAACTCTGTCGAGCACCGAACATTACATCGTTTCACTTGATTTATACTGCTAACTTGGTGTGGTGGTCGGGCTTGTGTGCTGCTTTGATACGGTAGGCTATGCTGACTAGGAATCCGGTCCTTTCAGGTGCAACCTTGTCAGACAGGCCAAAGAGGAACAGTCAGACGAAAAGCAGCTACACTCATAGGACTGTATGTCGCACTACTGATCGCGTAGGAGTGCTTAGGTAGTGAGGCACGATCCTATGGGCATACAACAGAACTATTTTCATAGTTGCGGCACTGCCGTCTTCCGTATCAGGAAGAAGGAGGTTAGAAATGGCACCTTCAAACAAAGAGCACTCCGATCGCCCAGTGGTTGATAATGATTGCCGGCGTATTATCCAATACGGTCGAAAAACATCTGGTATCATAAAAATCTCGATGTCGTTTCGAGTAAATCTGCTGCACGCAGCGGTGCTCGGAATCAGACACCAATGTCTTATTCACTGCGCCCTCGGGGTAGGCAAGCACCTCACTAACAAATGAGTCAGACTCTTAGGTCATTGGCTCGCGGCAGGTCCTTCAAGAAAATCCTGTATCCTGTTGTCTCGCAAGTCAGACTTTTGTGTCAGAGGCTCGGGGTGGGGTCTCTCAAGTCAACCCCATTCCGCGGCATAAACGACCGGGAAGTATCAGAAGTTATCGTTCTCTCGATAGTGACATTACTAGCCGATCTCGACTTTCTCCTACTGCTTTACCCCCTATTCCTTCTGCCTTCCATATGCCTTCGGGCGATAATTGTTTCCCGAGGCCAAGACAACTGGTAAACATTGGCGCCTTCAATGTCCGCACTCTCCGACAAGTCGGTCAGCAAGCTGCTCTGACAAGGACTCTCTCAAGTCTGCGGCTCGATGTGTGTTGCGTGTCAGACACACAAGTCTACGATTTTAGTACCTTCATCCACTTGAGCTCACTTTCCCGTGATTTACTCCCAAGATAAACCAAAAGACGCGTGCAAAATACAGCTCTGTTCCACTCCAAAAACGTTTGAGACAAAAGCGAAAAATACAAAGTATTTATATGGTGCATAGTGACCTAAAAACATTCTCGAACCAGAAAAAGTAGTTAGGGTCACTAAGCCACCAATGAGGATAGCGGAACAAAGGTCAGACAGGTAAAAAACTAACCAAGGTTACCTCTCCATCTCTCTGGACAGTTCCTCTAATTCTGATTGGATTACTCGTTTTTCTGGAGGACGAAGGCGGTTTTGGACGAAGAAAGGACACTCTAACCCTCACTTCTGGATTACTCTCGATCCAAGCGCTTTCCTCTCATGGATTTGGGTAACGCCGAAGCTGTATCTCGTGGTCAAGTTGAAGTGGCAATCGTACTGAGTTCCAGAGGCAGGTAATGTTTGTTCGATTGGATCCAAGTGAACAGTCGCTTGTGCTCTGTCAGACTCAATACATCGGTTAAAGTCTGTCGACGCAAATCAGAAAGGCGTTGTGTATTCATTATATCGGCGTACGCTCCTACGGACGTCTGTATGGATGCTATCAAAGGTGCGTTCTATGAAGCCCTCGTTGATCTTCTGAAGCAGACTAAACACTCAAACATAATCATACTAGCGGGCGATTTGAATGTTAAGCCTGGTCGTCCTTCTCTAGAGGAGAAGCATCTGGTGGTTATATAGGGTGACCGGATACAACGCAATGACAATCGCTGTTGAAATTGTGCGCATCCCCTGATCCCTATATTCTGAGTACCGCACTCCAACCTAGGAAGGAGCACGGTGTTATGTGTAGACCTCCGTGTGCTCCTCAGTCATGGATACAGCTGGATTACATAGTAGTGAGTTACAGATGATGTCAGCCTGTTAAGGACTGGCGTGCCTTTTGAAGCAATCACCTGGACTCGGACCATGCTGTTGTGCGTGACCGTTTTGTTTTGTCATTTGCTCAGAGGTCACACACAAGTAAATGCAAGAAACTTAACTGGCATTCGAGCGAGGAGAGGGTAAACAACATCTACCAGGAGGTATTGATGAACAAGTTGCCCAATCATGAGAGGCCCTAAAGAACACTGGGAACAATCGCATCAGCTATAAAGGATTGGTGTGAAGAGGTATGTTCTGAAGGAACTGTTTATTTACGAACTGGATTTACGTCTGGTCGATATATCTTATGAACAAGTGTAGCCCGATCCCACCTGGTTCTGAATATGATGAAGATCGTCAAGAACTTGAACGCAAGCTGACTAAAAACTCGCGCAAAGACCGTGAACACCACTTGGTCGAACAGTGAAAAGAGATGGAGAGAGCCTTTTTATTTGGGAATAACGGAAGACATTTTCCCCTTATTCGTAGTTGTACTGACCGTCGAGTTGGTGTGAGACCCTATGAGACCATATGGTTCACTTACCATCAGACAAATGGAATGAACATTTTGAAAGACATGTCAGCTGGCCTAAACCAGATCATTTGGACGACGAACTCCGGATGGTCAGTTATTGCGTTCCAGACTGCCTTTCGTCGGAAGCAGAAATGGCCTTAAATCTTAAATTATTGAAGCAAAACAAGGCTCCTGGATTAGATATCCCTCTCCTTGTCATTTCAAGGATGGTGGGAAGGTTGACAGGAGACTTGACAAGGATCTTTCAGATGGTTTGAGAATCTGAAGAGGTACCTCACGATTGATGCCTATCAACAGTAATTCCCATTTACAGAAACCACAGACAACCACAGATACATCAGTCTCGTGTCTGTTGAGTCCATGTTACTCACTGACCTGTTATTAGGTCGGTTCATTAAGCCAGAGGAAATCAGATGCGCGAAGAACAGGCAGGATGCCGATCCGGTCGAGGGTACGTTGATCAAATTTGACCCTGCAACAGATCTTGGAATATCGATACTCATATAGACAACCGACGGACGTGGTCTATTTAGACCTGAAAGCTGTCTTCGATTCGGTTGCACATAACGCTATCTGAATCTGCCTCATTCGCAAGAGATTACTAGAGAAATACCTGAATCTGCTGAGATTACTGTATGCTCACCTTGCAAGCAAGGTGAGAATTTATAGACAACTGTCTCGGGCGTTCATCACTTCCAGTGGTGTTCGTCAAAGGTGTCCGATTTCCCCCCTTCTTGTTCAATTTTGTCATGGACGACATTCTGGAAGGTGCGTCTAAGAGATCCAGTGAGCTTGTTGTTGAGCTTCTGCCTGGTGCTGGATTGACCGACATGGAGTATGCGGATGAAACTGTTTTACTCAGCCCCTCCGTCTAAGACATGCAGACAATGCTGAACAAGGTGAGTGGCCGGGTTGGTTTATATAGAATGCATTTCGCATCTTCAAAGTGCAGTATAACTTCAAGACAGGGGTATTTCCACTTCTACTTTCTACATTGCAGGTAATCCGTTAGGGGCTGTGGACAGTTTCACGTACTTGGGTAGCACTATCTCGTCAGCCTGTAATATTGCTGATGAGATATCAGCGAGGAGCAAAGGCACGAGTCGCCTTTGCCAAACCGCGTCATCTGTGGCGTCGAAAAGACGTTCGGTTGTCGCTTAAAAGAAGGGTTTATAATGTTTGTATGCGTTTCGTTTTGTTCCATGATTCGGAACCGGGGCCTGTTCGTTACGAAGATATAAGAAGACTTGTTGTGTTGAACCATCGTTTTATCCATCATTTAGTCCACTTTAAGTGGGCTGATCACGTGAACAACACGGCCGTTCGCCGGCGCGTATTTCGGAACGCTCGAGAGGCGTGGTCAATTGGTCAGCTAATCACGTTGCACAGCCTCCGATGGTTGGGTCACGTACTCCATATGCCATCTGACTGTTTACTGTACCAGGCACTGTGTACTGCAACCACTATCAGTTAGATGAGGCCATATGGTGGTCAAGCAACAACGTGGTCACGAAATATGAAGATCTTGACTACTCCACTGAGTAAGGTGGGTAGGTGTCGCCTGCCTGGATGGGGTCCTCGTGATCACTCCAACCGTTGGTTAGAGACGCTATCCGAGATAGTGGTGTGCCTCAGTCAACGGCCTATCTGCATTAATACCATTTTTAGTTTCTCCGCTTAGTCTTCTCCTACTAATTATCTGGCTTCTTAGTAATGTTTTCCTGTAGGATATTCCACGTCACTGTTGAGGTGAGTGGCAACCCTAGCCGCACTATATTCTGGTTTATTTAGATGATATCATTTAATAAGCCGTATGGTCTTAGGTACATCTTACATGTGTCTTGCGTATAGGTGATGGATTAAGCTGGAAGCAGCGGCCTGGTGGCCAGCGGATGACTTAAATTGAAAGCACTGATTTAAAGCATGTTTTTACACAGTATTTCCGGTCTCCTAGTTGGGACCTACCTGACAGCGAACACCTTTGTCTAGGTATGTTGTTTGACATGGCTAAAAATCAATCATTGACATTCGTGCAATGAATCCCTGTCTTTTCTTTCATCATGACATTCTTCTCTTTGTTCTACCCTACATAACTTGCAAGTTTCTTTCTTATTTGTTGTGGTATGTTTGTCACTTCGTGTAGCTAGTTAAGATAAAAGCGCTCCTGATTACTCGTGGAGCCTCTGCAAGAAGACGTAATGGAGGTGTTAGTATGTACATAAAAGACTCATGGTGCTTGTCCATACGAGATCTATTTACACATTAAAATGTTCATGCAAACTGCATAATCATTGGTTGCAAGCAATCGTGGCAATATGTACTTGTTTCACAGTTGACCTGTCAATGAGATTGACAACTTTTCAATATCTATTTTAGATGTTCTGGACCATTCATTATTCATGATATGCGGTGATTTCAACCTGTTTGATACCACCTTTCTTACTGACCTCAGTCTGCCCAAGAATGACCTCACTTATACGTCCGGACACAAATCTCGTTTCAGTCTTCCGTGACACGCAACTGGTTGCAATCCACGAGCGCGCCTCACTTGGTAATTCTGACCGTTCTACCATGAGACTTTTTCTCATGGTTTATAGTAAGATATGTCGCAAACTATTCATTATGTGTGCAGGTCGAAGAATGGAACGTCGGCAGTATAGTTCTGACAACATTAATGCCAGTTGTTTTTTCACGACGATCGCTCTGTCGGCTGTGATCAGTTGATTAGCCACTTAAATTTCAGCTTCAAGATTCGCTACCGGATGCAGTTTTCAGTCGTGTGACACACTTTCTTCTGTGACTCAAAAACTTTGTAGGAATGAAAGTTTTACAAATCGGAAGATTACTCAACATAAAAACGCATCTCGAAGTATATCAGATATGCGTTACGTTCAGTGAGGTTAGTATACACCACATTACTGAGTGACAAGATTTGCCGCAAAAGCTGACAAAAGCATAGAAAAGTTGAGTGGATGGAATATTCCCGCCGAGAAACTAGTTGTCGATACCAACAAGATGAATGATAATTTTGAAAAGATAACCAGCAATTTCTTATGAGTCTCCATGGAGTTTTTTCTTTCACCGATATGCCTACTTCCATTGAGAGCTCAGCTGCTTTCTGGTTGCAGTCCAGCAAAGCAAAAGGATCCAACGGCTGTTGACCGATCGTCTTTAGGCAATGTGCTGAATAGTCATGCCAACCACTTTGCTGGGTTGTTCATTCAGTGTTTTACGCAACACAAAGTCGACGGCTATTGGAGAATGACACACACCACGACAACTCCTAGGAAGCGAATAGCCAAATTTTGCCCAACATCATGCACGTCTGAGGCAATGAAAATTTTCGAAAAATTTATCTGTTCTCGAATAGAAACTTAGGCGAACATTACAAAGTCTGGCCAGTCCGCCTATTGTCGCTCATGTCTACTCCCTTACGCAGTCGTTCGTCCGGTTCACTCCATTCCGTAATCGCTTGGGGGAAAATCGGAAGCAATCAATGTACATTTCTCAGACAAGGGCGATGCATTTGGAAGCGCTGAAGGAAGAACGTCAATTCAAAATCCCAAAGAACCTGGACTTCATACCTCAGCTGCCAAGGTCTTACGCGATTACTTTACTATTCGGAACCAATATAGTTGATTCGACTGGCATGCCACATCGTTATTGATTACTGGCTCTGATGTTTCACAGGATGCAATCTTTTCCCTGATCTCATTTTCACTTGTTGTCGCATTCACGCCAGTTTACGGCCACACATGTAATCAAATGCAAATTATGTGGTGATGGTCATCAGATACTCAACTCGAGTTTTTCTTTCACCTTGAAAGACGGTGCTCCATAGCACGCATCTTCGTTTATGAGTAGCATAGCACGTCTCGTAGGTTGGGGGAACAAAATGGCAAGTCCCAACGCCAGGAAGATGATGGACCAGAGGCGACTATTAGAAACGTTTATATGCACTATGCATGACGGGTCACCAAAGAGAATGTCACTGCACTACTGCCTAGGATAAAAATACACAGCAGCAGTGCAAAATGGTGTTTGCGTTCGTTGTTAAATATTTCCACACACCTTGTTACGGATTTCTTGTAATAAACAACTTCTCAGGACAAATATCTTTTCCAGTCATAACAGTTAGTGCCGTGAAGTATTACGATACTTAAAATACCTTAGCTGCAGACATTCGAAGATGGAGACATCCGGGCGTTCCTGGAAGACTTCAAGGACGTGATGGCCAGAGTCAAGACAGACCGTGGTGAACTGGTGGCCCTGCGTACGCTGGTGGGTGGCAGGGTGAAAGCCGTGCTGGACGCAGCGCAAACAGACCCTGGAAAGATGGTGTGGATCGAAGAGAAGGAGGCTGCGTTTGGGAACCTGGTCAACCACCAAGATGTCATGCAGCGGCTCAAGGCGGTCTGGCCTGAAAAAGGGGCGGACCCCTCCGTATTCGCCGCCACTCTGCAAGGACTACTGGACAAGGCACTACCAAAGGTGAATCAAGAACCACGACGGCAATTGTTGACGGAGCAGTTTGTCGAAGGCCTCCCGATGGCAGCTCACGATCAAGTCAGCAATGCCCATGTCACCAGGCGAATGGACTTGTAAAAGTAACGCGTGACTTGGGAGTCACGTCTGCGGCCCTGGTGGATTTGAACGACAATACCGACAAGAAGACACTTGAAGAAATGCAGAAGGCACTGAAGCAGTTGCGGTCGCTGCGCACTTGACCAAATAAAACCAACTGATCAACCCGGCAGATTCGTTCAAGCCGAAGTGGGTCGAAGGTCAGTTATTTACCATAGCAGCAGCTTTTGAAATCCGCTTAAACTCACCTTCGCTATGAGCACAGGAACGTTTGGTCAAAACACTGAACCTCCCGTGACCATGCATCCATACCCCAGATCGATCTGTTACGTAGGTGTGCGGATTCTTTTCACGAGCGTTTACAACTCACGTGATTCATGGTATACAACAATACCTCATGAGTCTGACTAGTTTGACATTAAGGATTCTCATCCCTTACCTCACAGATGCACTACCCCTCCGGCGAACTCATAAATTTATCGTACTTAACTTGATGATGAATCCCTGGAAACAAGCTTGTTTGCAACACGTTATTTCTCATGACTAGGTCAGGCATATTCCTGATACCGATTGTGACCTTTCATTTCCTTTTCCATGACTCTCATTATTATTAGTATTATTATTTTGACTGACACATGAATAGTTAATTATCTTTCATTTGCCAAAGGTTTGGGTGTACAGAAAACTAAAAATTCAACTTTCGAGGGGCAAAAATCGTGTTACTGGCTTGAGATGAAGAATGCCCGTAGTGGTATAAAATACTACAAACCTTCGAAAAGGCAGTGTACTAAACAAAGACATCCGTTTATACTATGTTGTCTAACACCTATGCAATCAAGGCACAAAGAGGAAGGATAGCATGCTGAGGTCAACAATAATAAGGTTGACAAGCTGGTTAGAATAAAATACGAGATAGTTGACTTTGAGTCGCCTAGCATTTATTGTTGTGCAATAGTATGAATTCACGAGCCAGGATGTTGACAGCTTGTACAGACTTAGATGTGGCTCAGCTACGGTTTATTTGAGGTTAGGAAGTTTCGATTAGAATAACAGTGGTATACGCACTATTTTATTTAGAAACAAGTAGAAAAGTGCAAATCCTGAAGGGTCACAGGTTTCGAAGATCCCGTTTAGTCAGGTCACTATGTTAATAATCCCCCCAAAGTAATCAAACGATGTCTGTTTCCTTATGTTTCCTAAGCAAACGCTCTTCAGAGTATGGTGCAACCGTATCACTGGAATCAATTATTAAAGGTATCTGAATTCAAAAACGAAATCCTTAATATCTCCTGCGGTGAGTTGAGAAAGACCACAAACAAACGTGCCCATTGTGTTCAAAACAACTGAAAACCAGCACACGGGCCACGCTTTGTCGCAGCACTCATCTCTCACTATCATGAAAGTTCTATTACCACGTTGTGATGTATGATGGTTAACACCAGCCAGCAATAGAGCAAAAAGATCAGTCGCTTCCGATTAGTTGGAACATTTTGACTTTGTAAAATAATCTTCCTTTTATGGTGAACTGCGATACACCCCGCAGATGGGCTAATGCAGCTGTGAACACAAGCTCAAGTTTAAAAGTAGTCGTGCATGAAGAACATGGCTCACACGCCCCAATGTTTAATTGATGGTCATCGATTCGCTGTGGAGTTCACCAACCGGGAACACCGACAACAAACCCATTAGGATAACTGAACCACGAGCACGACTCACGGAACAAAACAATGTTAACCCATGCATATTTTGGAGAAAGGTCTTACATTAGCTTCCCGTGTCCGACATACATCAGACTATAACTTGTCGACAAGCGGTTGCGTTTCATCATGAGGTCGAGACAAACGAGATGGCTTTGTACAAAAATGGGCATCTTACTGTTCCTGCCTAAGAGGGACTGTGTTCACTAAAATCCTCAAAAAAGGTTTTGCACATAAGTACAGGATGATTGGTTCTTTAAAGGAAGCATACAAGCCAACAGTGTCATATGTTTTTGTACTAAAGCATTTTCTCCTGGAGGATAACTAATGACTTACAACAGGTCTCCCGTGTAGCTTTGATTGGCCGCACAGGCCAACTTGAACTAAATGTAACCAGGGATGTTTCTATTGAACCGTATAGGGTTGTAGAAGAGAGCACCGAAGTCCAAAGCAGTCAAGAAAGCGTAAACTCCAACATTCAGTTAGCCAAAAGTGAAAGGCAACGTAACCGATGAATGAGCCAAACAGTCTGATTGCTACATTCACAACTGGACAGACGTTGACAGAAAGCATATGGATACGGCCACTACTTCGCACTAATTTTAATATTACATAAGTACTGTACCAGATTACATTCCATGGTCAATGAACGTAGTATTCTACCGGCAGATCAACGACAAAAACCACAGCACATGTAGCCAAAAGAATACAAGAATAGTTAGATAGATTATGCTCCTAAAATGGCCAAGTACTCACCTTGACTACGTTTTTTGTTTCATTGGCTATTGTTCACGAAAGGAATCTCTCACACAACTATCCATAGGATATTGTCACACTTAGCATGTTCACTAGAAAAATCAATGCAGTGTGCCTGCACCGAGTAGAGGAAAGAAACAATCACCATATGATGTGTCAATTTAGCGTTTTCGA
>JTDE01002642.1:60373-90989 GCA_014338405.1 Paragonimus skrjabini miyazakii
GGATAAGTATGAAACGAATAATTTGTCGCGGCTGCATTGAGCTGTGAGTCTGAATATAAAGGTTGTGTGACAATCCACAATAACTTTGCGCGGATAAATGGCAATGAAACAATGTCTAAATATGTGGTTACTTTGAGAGATATAGGAAACACTCAATATTAAACGACTGCATAATAGTGAGTCAAAGTAGACTAACTTTAACAGATGGTTAGAAAACGGACAGACCAAAATCCCCGCAACCGGCATCTGTGGCATACCGTTAACGAACTAGTGTTAAGTTCGTATAAGTGTTAACTGCTTTCTCAAGGTCAACTCACAAAGGTCGTAAAAAACAGGTGTGGAACGATCAAATCAGATTATGGTTTATGTGCAATAAAACACTCGTGTCTACAATGGGGAGGAAGATACTGCTGTGGGTAGTAGGATTTACAAAGCTATTCATTGACTGAGTAGCATAACATGCCAACCACGTTGCGACATCAGGGCATTTCACACGTTTTCCTTTTTCGATTCAAAACAACGACTAGGTTTAAGTTGTAAAATACTTGAAATTCAAATATCAACTGATGATGTTTATTCAAGTCGTTCACAACAGTACTTGACAACTCTTTTCCAAGCCTGGCTGTAACACACCCCAACATTCGTCGCGGGCATGTGGGGTACATATTTTAACAAAGTAATCGTCCACTGCATTTCGGCACACCTTAAACCGTAGAGATGTCGTTTACAATATAAACACCACAAACGCTTTCAGAACAAAATGAAACCACTGAATTATATCTTCTGGGCTGGTGGTGCACAAAAGACTGAGTTTTCATCAAAACCAACAGAAAATACTATCATATTGTCTCGGTGGTCCTATTGTCAACTGTTCTGGTAGCCCAGTAAAATTTCATGGTGTTCAGTAAGAAAGCTTCCACAATACACACAACGTTTTCATAAACGGGTCACTTGAAACTCTTTCGGTCTAGTAGTATGAGCACAGTGAACTTGTTTAGCTTACCATTTCAGACCTGAAACGACGAAAATAGAAGTGCAAGGTTACAGTTGGCTCAATCTTTACATGACTACCCCACTTATATTGTTTACCAGTTTCTACCTGAAATACCAGTGTTAGCAAAAAGCTACAGTTTGTATATTGTCAAATTGTTGATAACATTTTGTTCCAAACCTCGCTTATTGTAGCTTGGGTCGCATGGGTACATCCTGGCGAAACACCCAAGTTGACATTGCAACACAAAATGGAGACGGAGACCGGCAACAAGACAGCTGTGTGCAGCAAAGTCGACTCAGGTGACTACCGAATGTGCCCAGGATGAGCACAACGAGTACACATCACACAGCCGTGTCAAATTTAGGAGTGAATCGTGCGGTTCTATTTCTCGTCCATGCATCGTTTCGCTCAGTCGCATGCGTCAAAAAAACAGCAGTGCAAACCGTACAGAATGAAAATAGGCAAAGTGACTGCTTGCTCAACGTGTTACAACGCGCAAACTTGCTGACCGATCTTCACCAAATTTGAAAGTATGGCTGGTCTTGGCCCGTCAGCAAAAGTCACTACGATTCAAGAATTTGGCAGCTAGAACAAGACATTCGTGCGACTTTAAAAATAGAAGTAGTTCAAATGATCTGGCCACCATGATGTTCACTTGCCCGGATGGATTTGACATAACCACTCACTTAATAGAAACACCACTTGTGGCACACCGTCAACAAAACATGATCCACCTTCTACCTAATCGACTGTAGCTTAAAGCTATCATACGTCGAAATTTAGCAACAGCAGGCGCAAACTGCTTCATTCTCAGTGCTTGTGATATCACAGCTCTCTGCCTAAGAGTGCGGTCTTTGACCTTCATCATCTGGCGTTGGGTCACCAACTTTTGCGGCACCTGCGACAGTAAAAAATGTGATAGAAAGAATCATATATCTCATGAGGTTGGTAAACCCACCAAGTGGGTCATGCAAAGACACAACACAATATCACGTCTGCTGGAGAACACATCGCATTTTGACATCAGCAAAAGTTAGAATAGCACCGTGGTCACCTTAGTTAACGCATCCTGATCATAGTGAACACGTTTGGAATTGATTAATTCGCACTGTTAGCAAGGATAGTAGTGTTGAAGGCCAACTCAAAGGGAACACCTATTATTCGCGAGCTGGACAAAATCTGTGAGTTCCGCAACCGTAAATATTAAGCCTATAAGTTGTAAATATGTTGCACATTGAATGCTTTGCTCTCACCCAGATATGTTACCCTCTTGTCTAAGTGCTCAGAGTGACAAATGCAACTTGCTATTATTATTGACGTCATTGCATTCACTGGTTATATCCCTTTAATGAAAGCCGGTTATTCTTCGGGTTGTCACTACTCACTGGATGTGCATCAGTTTAAGATGGGAAAGAACACGCCAACCACAATCAGCCGATCAAGTAGAGTAGAGCAACCGAACAGGACGACCAACGCCGTGCAGACAAGTAGCATGCGAGAAACGACGAAGAATCCCAGTAAAAATATTGAATTCGAAAATCAACATTGTGGATACAAGACAACCGGCAAAACATTCAGTAATATCAAATAAGTCATCGGCTAGTGGAGACGGGTAAAAGAGTTCATTATTATAAATACACTTATAAATAACTTGAACGAGTTTCAAACTGAGAACCTACATGTTACGAGATGAACCTCCTATCCTTTTTGTCATTACTGGAAGCATCATACAGGATCGCAATGATAAAAATAGCAATTTGAAAAAAAGCTGGCAACAAACTGGCCCAAAAAATTGACCGAACTACGGACGAGTATAGTCTGCCTCGAGCAACAAAACAAGAATGGAATTAGATTTGTTAGAATAAATTGTGCATTGAAGAAGGATTAAAACTATGTGGAAGTCCATAACTAGTTTCGAAATTACGATCCGTCCTCGAACAGACATATCTGATCGATCAACGGACGTTGACATCATCACAGACAGTAACCGCTAGTAGTAAATGGGCAGCCTAGAATAACAGATACAGACTTGAAACGTCGAGCCTCTTTCGACCACTTCATGGCAAAAATAACATATATTTTGCGGCATGTTGGCATTTCGTTTACGCGCACCAGTCGTAGTGACCTTTACACAAGCAAAACAGACCGACACCTGTCTCAAAAAGTGGTAGAACACGTACCAAAATGGTTATAACGACTGATGACGGGACAATTTCAAACTGGTGAACCGAAATAATCACCTGTTAAACTCCGCATAGCAGGTCATCAAGCTGACACATTTAGTCCTTCCAAAACATCGCAGTACAATTGGAAGTACAAACTACTGATCTTCAGCGAAGCTACGTTGAACATAACTCACCGTCTCGCGTTTTGTTCACAAAAGTGGCTGAAGCGGGTCATTAGACTGTCGTGATCTTGACTATCTAGTATTTGACATGAAAGTACGCACGTCAGCTCAGTCTCAGTTTGTTTTATTCATGTAATCGATATGCTTTGTGCTAGTGACTGACGAGAACAAACGTAATGCTAGTATATTGCAACGTGTCTTCATCTTGCAATGATAATACTGATACTCGTAAGTTCGTGGTGGACTAATAATTGTCCGGAAAAGGACCACACCAGAGCTACTGTACCTATAGGTGCGGCTCAAACTTGAAATTGGTGACGAAATCTGCCTTATTAAACCCATCATTATGCTTTACTGACTGACAACGCAACAAAACACGTGTGTAAAGCAAAAACAAATCCCTAGCAAGAAAAAAAGGGAAAAACATCAAGGAAGAAATTCACACGACAGTGTTCCAACAACGGACGCTGTGCTGCCCACAGTACGCAAGCTACATACCACGATACACGCACATCTCAATGGTATGCGGAGAGTAGACGATATCTAGGGAACAGCTCCTTAAGACTTTCACGTATCCCTTGCCTAATCATCCTCACTTCAACGATGGATTCAAAAGAAAACATAAGCAAACACGCAGCAGATGTCTATTAACAGTCATCTTGCAAAACGTCCGGCCAGATGCCAAATGAGTCGACAGGCTTTCATCCCCAGAGACGAACGCGATATCCAGTTTCGAAATCACCAGCACCTGCCGCCACTGTCACTTGGCAACCCCTAAGTCAATAAGGTAGAGGCTTGACAGAGGGGGTTGCGTGATTAACGGTGAGTTAACATCCAGAAAACAACTCAACCATGACAATATATGCATTTCCAGGGTTTGTGACATTCCCTGAACCGCACTACTCAAATCTCGATGACAAATCAGTACGTTGCTCGCCTGCAATTGCGATCAAACATAAACGCCGAGGATCAGACATCACACCACGTCTGAAATCACTGATAATAAGCGGCTGCGTATCGTAGATATGCAATGGAACTACTTCAAGTGTGATCCTATACCCGTGGTCATTAAGTTTACATGAAGAGGTTTTCCTACCCAAAATATGCCCAAGTTGGAGAAAACTGCTTTGGCATTAGGCGAATTACCCACGGTCCAATTGAAAAACTTGCGCCATCAATTACAAATTACTCCGTCAAAGAACCGGTTCACAATCAAAGTAAGTCTACTAGCGAGAAAACAGTTAGCGGAACAATCCTACATGATGTCGCCCGTCATGTTTGGGCTAGCGCGACCATTCACAGTACTAGGTGGGAGCGCTTCTGGGTGTGATAATGTACTGCACTATGTTCGTAGGAGTAGGGACTTTTCTTGAAAAGTAACAATTTTTTCGTTTATTTGCACTTTTTAGCATGCGTCGAGAAACCCGGTAGTCAGCCGCTTCGTGTAAAACAGCCAGAAGTAACAGTTCCTAGTCGTAATCCAGGGAATGACCTACACCGAAATCATAACCAATAAGGGAGTTGACCTAATTCCCTGTCATTCTCATTGATGGCCACATTTCCTGTCTCAATGATAACTAAGACTTACTTCAATGAGGAGTGACGTACGCAGGTGTCTACAGTAGTCAAAACTTGCGAGTAATAGTCTTCACTAACGCCTTCTTTAAATAATATTGATTTAGGATCACTGCAACTTGTAAGTAGAGGCGTCCAACGTCTACGATTTGATCGGGGACTTCGAATTTGGAAAATGGTCATGAGCTACCACATCAGAGCCTAGCCCCAAAAGTATGTCAACATAACGTAAGGGAAACTAGCGGCCCGATAACTGTTGCGCGATGGCAGTTTGGAAAGTGGCGTCATAATAAGACTAACCACTAATTCCCGACACATTCAACGTTCACAGTCCAAATCAGTTAAATGAATAAAACACTTTCAAGCTATTAAACAGCAGTTATCGCAGTCACACACAAAAAAGTTCATGTCGTAAACTATACCCGAAGTTCTAGCACCAGTCCACTAGTATTCACAAGGATTGCTTGCCTAGTCAAGTGCTCACTGTGTAGTTTAGTGACTATGATAAACAATATTTATGATGGTTGCACTTCATAGTGCACTTTGACATTTTTCAACATACTTTTTAGTTCAGCAGTTAATTCGCAATTTCCTCCTAGGAGCTAAAATCACAACTCGCTCCGTGGCTCGCTAGCTTGACGAGCTTTCTCGGTATACTATTTTTCAGAGTCGATAGCGGTATACTAAGTCTTTGTTCTCACTGTTCGCACGTATTTTGGTAGTAAGAATTGGGCAGGGTATTATTTTATTAGGGTGTTCCAACAGTAGGCTGGAGATTGAAACGGAATGTTTCACGATTCCAGCGGAGGAGAAAAGTAATTGTGTCGCTAAAATACGAACCAGTGGTCTGGCAACCCGACACCAATTGTAATTTACTCATTAAAATTTTGTTTTCAAAAAAATCAAAATGCAACGCAAACATGTAACTAGAATCAACCCTACTGTGTTCATAGCAGTACACAAACTTGATTAATTAACATCAGCCGTTATATTACATTTGAGGCCATTGGTACTCTACCATACCTTTTCTAGTTAAAAATGCACGAATATCAGTTATAAATGATTTGGAGGGGCCAGTGTTAGGAAGCGCATCTCCTAACTATGCGGCCAAGAGGGGCCACGCCATTTTGATCGATCGACCCAGATTCGAGTAGTATGGTTGTGGATGGTAGCGTGATTAGCTCAACCAATCAGATTGCAACCGTGTGGTCGAACGCCTGTACGCTTTCTGGACTATGTTTTCTCGCGTTGCTTTCTGATGTCCAATGTAACGTCATTTGTTCTGACGCCTTGACTGCCGCGTATGGTCGTCCCATTTGACTTGGTTTGCGTCCTGTCGACCAGATACAGTAACCGCTTCGCAATCTACATTTAGAGCTCGTATGGCCTAATTCTTCCTCGGTTTTTCAATAAACATCTCTTCTACCCGGATTTGGGTCAAACGGTTGAACGCGTAATAAAGGGGACAATCCAATGGTTGGCTGGGCTTGAACGGCGAACAGGATCGCACGGCTACCGTGCAAATGGGTAGGGTGAAAAACAGATTGGAACTTACAGCGTGATAGGACGTGAACCCACCAGGTGCAGAGAGCAGACCAAGTTAGCTTTGCCTAGACCCAACTGCCTGGGACATCTTAAACTGACATAAAAACATCTTAAACTAGAAGAGATATAGTGTTAACGGGAAAAAAAACGGGAGGAATAAAGTCATTTGAAAAACTCGCCTTGATTCGCTTAATAATTAAGTCCCACCATCGATTCAAAAGCGGTCACGAAGCTGATGAGGCAATAATGTGGATCTAGTCGCTGCTCAACGCAACAGTGACCACGGATGCATTAGAAGATACAACGTGACCAGACCAAGGGGGAAACAAAACTAGGCACGTAAAAGATAAAGTGGAAAAACCACCAATGCTGTGGGTACAATTAAGCTGTTGACTGCAAGACGTGACTATATGGAAGAGATTTTACTCAACGACGAGTAGATGACACCTACGAACTTCGTTTCAGAAGTACCGTCCAACGTTGTGGCTGAGATATCTGGATGACACATTTATCAGTAACCATGCGAAGATCGACATTTTTCATGAGATCACCAATAAGGTATTACCGTAACTTCAATTCACTAACGAAGTAAAAATAAACGCATCAATACCATTCCTAGATGTACCATTACTGAGACAAGCTGATGGAAAAATAGAGAAGACCGTATATCGCAGATCAATAACCACCGATATTACACAGTCGTTCAATGGTAACCATTCGAGCAAACACAAAAAGTTGTGTGCGAACATTATTTAACCGAGTATGCCTGAACTACAAAAAAGGAAAGAGAACAGCTGTATAAGTTATCCACGTCAAACTAATACTCCAGACTATTCATAAACGCGTGCGCGAGAACCCGACCGAATGTTGCTTTCAACTGCACAAGAGACAAGGTCAGCACCTTGCCTTACATAAACAGAATCTCGGGGGTAATTGAACATATCACGGGAAAATCTGGAATTAAAATCTCCCTCAGGTCAACAAACAACCTTCGAAATAAGCTTCGCAAGTTCAAGAATCCAGCTGAAGCACATGAACGACGACTCGAATCACAGAACTCTCTTGCAATAGTACAACACTGAAGAACAGTCAGTCGTTCATTTGACCTCTTAACATTGCATCATTTGTGATCCTTTCGAGTGTACCTGTAACTAAACAGATAATATAAAAACTAACCTAATCATAATGGAAAACAACCTTGAGTTCATGACGTGCACATGAGCCTGACACTGCGGCCTCTGATCAACCGTTCTCACCACTGCTTCTTAAGATAAATCGTGTAAACTTGCATACTACATTTGGAAGTTACAGTCTATCGTTACGCACCGTAAATTCTGTGAACCTAAATTTAATTGCTCGTTCAGTCGCAAACGTTTCCTGAGGTTTGTAGAATACTCCGGAAGGCTGAAACAAAGGCATAAGTTGAACCAAAGGCGTACCTTATGAGCAGTTAATATCTTTTATTGTCATAACCGTGCCCCTTTCTCGTTGTTCTGTTTTGGCCGTTAAACTTGACAATGACTAACACTAACCACCAAAACGATATGATGAAAGGATTCATCAAATTCGTTCATTTAGAACGCATCCACCTCAACAGGGAACACGATACGTCATTCACGGAACAGGCATGCACGGTTGAACCTAACGAAAGCTCATGTGAAGGTTTTACTGACTTGTGAAACGGATCAGTTATGAAGAACAAAACTCACGTTCTATTTGATGGGCATTGAGCTGTTGTAAAGTCACCCGGCTGAGAGTCCCGAAAAAACACGCCCGCAGAACCCAACATCAAACGCAACGAGACCACTGTACCACACGCTCAGCTCGAGCGAGAGAAAAAACACTTTCAATCATGCACACTGTTCACATTAGCAGCGTCACTCTTGGAATAAGTTTTCGTACCAAGCGCGTATCGCACTTTGGTTTGTTAGGGCAACTTATTAGGGTATTTTATCAACGGGTTTATGTTCCTAAGTGACTCATCCTGCGATGATTGCGTAAGCAAGTTTGATCTGGCCCGATATGGCTGTCATGTTGTTTCTTCATAAGGGAAATTGAGACTTTGATGCACACAAAGAGTAGTAAGCACGATTTGAGGTTTGTCCGCAAAAGCACCTTGCATCTAGTAAGTGTTTTGTACTGAGATGCTTGCTCCCCAATATTTTAGACGAGAATATAATAGTGTATTCACACAAGATACTGAACGCTTCGGTAATGACTGATTAACAACGAGCCAGGATTTCTGTCCAATTAAAGAAGTACAATGAATGTGTAGCAACTCTACTAGAGTAAATCAAACAAACTGATGAGTGGCGTTTTGAGAGCCACTGTCCACTAGCAAGTCGACGAATACGAAACATACATTGAGTCAACATTTCTCATTTAAATCAATGTACGACACAAATCAAATCATCCAACCGAAAAACACAAACAAACAGCAACGCAATACTAGTTCGCGCTGATACTCAACTACAAACAGAAGCGAAAAGTATAAGCCGGGAAAAAAGAACTTAAGGAGAGGAAGGCAGTCTGTCGGTATGATCATTGCATCGTCCAGGTTAACGCAACAGATTATCGGGTGGCGCGATCCGTAACACAGCATCAAGGTCCAGTCTCGTTGTTTCGGTCTCCTAGTCTCCAACAGTCAACGGTGACACAAAATGACCAGCTCACTCACTACTGCCGTAAACTGGCACCTGGTATAGTCTCAACTATCATTACCTTTTATTGTGGGGATGTTGCTCCCATCAATGGACTGAGAAGTGTTGTCACCACGTTTGTGAACCTATATTAATTGAAAATTTTGTCTTGTGTTCTACCGTAACTCTTTGACCCACATATCGGCAGCCGGCTTAGCTCCCACTGCACAAACAAAACAGTTTCATTTGTCTACTGTTTGATAAATATTTCCTTACTTGATGACCCCTAATCTCGTTTACGCACACACACACACACAAGAAACTTACCGCATTTGCTGCTTACGACAGAAGTTGTAGTCAGAATGATAGGGCGCCGAAAACTAAGATGGCACCTTTACTTGACGAACACGAACCTCGCTAAACACCATTTAAGCTTATTACCTCCAACTGTTGGATACTTACGCGAACAGATTACCAAGCAGATTTTGCACGTATTTTGGAGACCCTCGTCACCGATACATGATGTCGATTTTCAAGATCCTACGACAAAGCTACGTCTCCAAGCAGCATCGGCCGCTCAACAATGTGCCATTTAACGACCTCCATCGTCAAGTAAATCGTGGACACAAATTGATTACATGGCCGTCAACTGTTGGCAGCGTGGCTGTCTCCAAGACTGTATATCAATCTAGGATAACTGTGTGGACTCCAATCATGCACTGGTATGTAACAAGTTCGTTGTGCGCTTTGGTGGAAGGCCACTTCGTCGTCACACAAGTTGACATAACAAAACTAGCAGGAAAACAAGCGCTCCACATCAACCAAGGCTTGCTTGCCAATAGCCTGGGACCCAACCACTAGACGGCAATGAGGCACACTGGGCACATATATGCAATGTACAAGTGTATTACTGATCTGCAAGTGGCATTACTGCCAGTTCAGTTACCAATTGCTGAGATTCAATTCAATCACTCGGACTTCTTGGCGCTCGCAGGAATATATCACCCAGCAGCGAAAATACTTCAGCTCATACAGCTGTTCGCTCCGAACTCCGGAAGAACATACGAGGATGCGAGGCTTGCTGGACAAAACACCCTAATAAACTGAAACAAAACACTACTACTGAAAACTCTCGAAAGGTTTTCCATCTCATCCGAGCAACAGGTATCAGGAATCCAGGTATGTTTGAGGTAGTCTGAAAAAACTGGTGATACATATATTTATATGTTTAACACATAGAAACCATATGGAGTGGCAAACGCCATAATGAGAAGAAAAAGGAATATGTGAAAAGCAAAGGAGGGAAAAGATGTAGGGCTAGAAAAAAAATTGAACCCATGCGCAAAAAGATTCGCAACATCAGTGCCATTGCCCTTCACTATTGCATATCATAGACCAAGCGAGATGTGGGAAAAGCATATCCGTGCGGAGCACGCTGAGTTTCACCTCAGTCCCGACTGTAATGACCGCAACCGCACATTCTGCCATTCATACAGAAGGCAAACAATTGGTATCCTTATGGATAGCAGAGGAGGTTTTGATTCAGTTGACAGAGTTGTACACCAGGACCAACCGTCGAGGAAGTGTGACAGAAAAGTGCGCGAACATCCTGAGATCAATTTGCCATCAGACCTCGAGCAGGGTACGGGCTTATGGCAGCATATCACTGGCATTTAGCATCTAAAGTGGGATGCGACAAAGACGTTCAGCCACCTTCTTTCCATTCAACTTTGCAGCAGACGGGATACTGCAGTGTGCCCTGACAGGCTGCGAATGTGATAGTGTGCAGCCGATCCAAGGCACTCGACTTCGAGACAGACTACGCCCTAATTTGTGAGGGCACATTAGGCGTCTAGACCACGTTCGGCAGACCAGAGGTTTCAGTTCGGTATGGTCTTTGCACCCACTAAGTGCAACGTGTCGCCGCAAGATTGGCAGTGGTCTGCGCTTGTTGTCACCTTCGGTGGTGAGCCATTGGAGGAAGTTGGGAAGTTCGTGTACCTGGTGAACAGCATCAGTGCCGACTGAATGTCTGATAAGGTTACAAGTCGTATAGCTGAGGCTCAGGTGGCGTATGCGAAAGTACGCTATCTGTTGTGTTGGCATGATTTGTCTCTCTTTGAAAAGCCGAGTGTACAACGCCAGTGCAAAGGCAGTCACATTGCACGGTACCGAAACCTGGTTCATCAGCTGGGCGATTGCTCACAGTGTCCGTTTCCGACCGGCCACGGCTTCGAAGCACTAGCGACCTGTGGAGGAAACACCATGTCAGTAATTACGAAGTGTCTTCAGGACGAATAGACCCAGTCAACTCCTAGACAAAAGTCCAGTCTTACAGATTTCGTTCGCTTGGCCACATCCTACTAATACTAATTCATCGCCTGTCATATCACGCCTTGTTTGCGAATGATGGATTAGGTTAGAAGCGGCAGCCCGGTGGTCAGCGTACAACTTGGGTTCGTGATATGAAGCCAATCACGCTGAAGTTTGCCCCAGTAGGGTGCTCCCACCTTCGTGGTTGAAGTCTGAAGGAAGATAAAACCTTTGTTTGAGGATGCCGTCTGATGTAGCGAAGAACAGAAATCACTAGAACTCGTGTTGCGAATCCTTGTGCGGATCGGTGAAATCTTTTTCTCCCCTTACATTCTTATTTTCCTACCGTCCACAAGACCCTGTGTTTTCGCATATATCATGACGTTTGTCATTTCATGTAGTCATTTCGTAAAGCAGGCAATGGGCCCGTAAAAAGGTTGAAGGTGCTACAGTTTTAGGTAAATTGCGAAGGATTTTTAAACTCAAGGAGCGTACTTTTTTATTTACAGACATTAAAAAGATGTGGTTACAGATTTCGCAGACAAGAGGTTTATGTTGGATAAAATTGTTTTACATTGCTGAAAAAAAGTGAGGATTAGTTTTTTTTTAAATCCCAGCAGGCGTCCAGTAGGAAACACACAAAATATCGCTTTAAATATCAGGTACATCACCTCTGTAGCGACCTGACTTAATGCTCACAAAAGTAGACGTTTTCGTCAAAGTGCACCAAGCATAATCAAACACATGATGGTATCCACAGCAATTTGATTATCGCACATGGTAGCAAATCCCGATGACCATTAGTTCGGAAATTGAATACCGCACGTAAACTGATAGGATATTTGTTGTACATAAGTTAAGTGGCTTCATTCGTCTAACTGTATGTCAGAACATACAAAAATGACAGAACAGAACCGATGCAAACAAAAACATTCACAAGTTGTATTGCGTTGATGGTAATGACATGACCACTCAGACTGGGAAACAGAAAGAGGGAAAACATTATTGCACATTATGAATAGTCAATCGCACTTGTAAATGCAAGTCGCAACATAAAGAGGTTGGTAAAACAAAGATTTTATACACAACGATGAATCCTTAATAGTCAGTAATATGAACTAATTACCTGAAGAAAGACTAGTTTTAGATGGGTTGGCCTCAAGAAGTAAGCGATGGAAACCCAAAAGAGGATCGAAATGTTTTTCCTCAACCAACGAAAATCTATTTGTGAATGCAAAAAAGTGTTTAGTTAAGGTATTCATGTGCGCTACAAGTTCTAATTGTTCTAAGTGGTGAAAATGAGCTAAGTAAATATGAATTATACAAAGGAGTAGATTTTTGCAAACAAGTGTTACGTATGCAGGAAGATCAGGAGGGAATGGGTCACCTTGGCGAACTGGAAATATGCGAGAAGACTGAATCAGATCGTGACAAGAAGATAAGGCAGTATCTATTTCTTGGCACGCCAATCCTGAGGGTATGTTGGTGCCAACTGTTGAATTTTTGTTCTTTTTGCTTTTATCATCATCAGATATGTTTCCCGAGTGCATATCAGCATGATTTGCCGATACAGGATGAGAATTTACTGAAGTTGTTTGAGGTGGTAGTAGTTGAGGACAGGTGCAGAGCTCATGAATTGCATCGAATATTGTACTCATGTTATCAAAAAGTGCAATAGTATGAGCAGCTAACCATTCATTTTGATCCATTGAGGGAAAGGGCTCCACCAAATTTAGAAAATCAACATATTTTGATTGGCTCGCGATAGGTAATTGCTGGAACAAATATTTTTCTTGCATAAATGATGGAATATGTACGCCGCATGCTGCCTCGTTGCCTGCCTGATTGGTAAACGTAGGGGAATGGGTAGCCTTAGAAGGAACATTTTTCACAGCGTAGGCAGACGTGATAACACCGGATGTCTGCAGTGAAGGGGATATGAAATTAACAGGAGAGACGCTGCGGGATCCGTTTTGAATTAACACGTCGCGCGTGGAAATTTTGGGATCAATATCAACAACAATTGGGCCGTGCGGTGGACAGATACCTCCAGGAGAAAGTGAATTTCCTTGTGCCCCATTTTCTGAAACAGTGCCTTGAGAAATTGAATTAGTAGAGTTGATGAACCCCTTTCCAACTCCCCGAGCTTTTCCCATTAACCACTCCATGATTCTATGATTATATACCGAAAGAACGAATCACAACGCATTCAAAACAATAACGCAATCTTGCTAGGTAAATGTTTGTGGGAGCTTTATTTGAACTTCAGTTTTTCGAATCCTTTCAAAATAATCTAACAAAAGCAAGGTGACTTTCTTTTGCACTTGAAATTGGAATAATTGCAGTGCAGATTACGAGGAGCCAGAATGATGATCGAGATATGAAGGATGTGACACACTTTGTGGAAGCCCAACACGACAACGAACGTCCCAGATACTGAAAAGCCAAGCATCGAAGAAAAAACAAGTAAGCACAAGTGAACGTCGAACATGATGTACACAAAGAAGTGGCGAATGTAATCAGTCACAATACTGGGCCACACAGTGACAGATTTATTTAGCTGATCAAACACGGTCATGAACCTAGTAGAATGGTATTGTCGTTTGAAATGTCGTTCGTTATAACAGTGACAAGGAGCAAACTAGACGAAATAAGGATTAATTAAAGGCAACATAAGAGCAACATCGCACGTCCGGAGACGTCAATGGTTGCAATATGTTGTCATATCGGGAAATCTCTTCAAACACTCATTCGACTGATTACAGAATCGTTCACTGGATAGGCATTTCGCGACTTTACTCGATGGAACAGTGGGGGAATTAATATATTGTGGGCACGTAATTGCACGTCCAAGTTTTGGTTTTGTCAGCTGTCAGTGGCCTCAATGAACGAGGTCCAGTAAGGTGGACATTCAGCAAGTATTCGAAAACGCAACCGAACCGTCGCAGACTGTGCAGTTTAGTCAGTTAATCAGGTGAACGCGTGTCCAAGGATTTAAAACATAAATGCTAGAGGACAACCGCATTGTTTACACTATCATCCCAACTGAGGTAGGTCCACAGATTAAAACAACGATGGGCAAACAGTGAAAGTCTACTAACATCCTCATCATTGAAAGGACAAGCTCAAACCATTGAGCAACTACTATACAACCTTCATTTCAACAATAATCGGATGTCTTTTTCATGCCATAGATGAAAAAAGTTGGCGAAGGTAACGTGATTAATTCTTCTTCCATGATACCTTCCTACCAATGTTAGAAGTTGTTTAAGTAATGTGAACCAAGTGGACGAAGCGGTGTAATCTCGTATAGGCTGTTTACGATAAAGGACGTGGGAGTGCGAACATTTGTCTCCAAGCAGTACTGCGTACCTTGAAAACGAGAAACGCACCGCACGCAGACCGGCCTAGCCGTTCAACTTGTTCGGCGCGGTCTGTGTATATTAGGCGAGAAGGAAAAAGCAGAGTAACATTATACACATATTTTATGTCAATCAACTTAGTACAGAAAAACTATACACTTCGATTATTTATTCTGAAGCACACCTTCCACAGCAGAAATGAACAGTAGGGAAGAGATCGGATAACTAACGTAAACATCACTGGAAACGAGGAGAACCTGGGACAGCTGGTTACAAGTCCTCATCCTGAAGGCAGAGCAAGCATATAGTCAGCTTACTATATTCGCAAATATCTTCCAAACCTCTTTGCGAAAGAAAGTTTCAGCAGATATTACGTGCGACCGCATCGAAGGCAGCCTTCGGGTATAAAAAGAGAATCATCGACCAAGTACAACAGTCTATGGATAATAACTACGATTAATGCGCACGCCGACGGATCGGAATTATGCCCGTTCTTCACAAACGTGGCTTTCAGTGGGTTCACAAAAAATCAAACCACTGAATAACTTGGAAGTGATAGATGCAAGATCTGTTTTCCGGTAGACTTCACGCCCCACGGTATTATGGCAAAAACTGTTGGTAAGCCCAAATTACAACCAATCATCCAGAGTGTTCTACATCATTAATGAGGTGAGTGATAGCCCAAGTGACACTGCCCACTGGATAGGCCCAAAGCAGCCGTGAGTGAAAGAAACGAATGAACATCAGTTCTGGTATAAACCTCAAGCAATCATCCTTGAAAAGAGATGTGGAGGTGGCCTGGACAAGATAAATTGTTATGGTCCAATGGCTGTAGGCTTCAGGAGACTGTCTGCGTCCGATGGAGGACCAACTGAAACGTAACAATTGACTACTTGGACTACATAGTAAATACAATCCTGTTACGACCCTCCCTGATAGAGAAGGGCAAGAACAAACGCAAAGCCCACGAGCGGTGTCTCTATCACGAACGAACGCAACGATATCGCAAAACCGTCCGGAAATTCGAGCGCAAAATTTCGAGACCCAACTCTCGCAACTTAGAACCCCAACAAGTAAGGAAAAAGACGGTCTTAAACGAGCTTTATTTGCTGCTCAGCCTGAAGATAAAATGGTGGTCTACAGCCGCTGTATTTATGGGTTTGGAGCCGCCAACGGCTACTCAACGGACCAATCAGAGGCGAGCGCACATTCTCGGATGTTCCAGGATTCCGGCGGGCGTTCAAATTCCCCCAAAATGAAGAATCCATTTTCCTTGACAAATACGGCGAATTCCTGAGAAAAAGTGCCTTTTCCCAAAAAATCCAGCAGAAGCCAGCTGAAATGTTTCATACAATGTTCACCTTATGAATGGATAAACAGGAGCCTTCTCAAATATGGTATCAGCAACATCATCTCCACACCCAACAAAAGTATGAACGAAAGAGAATAGCATTCGACTAGGCTCAAAGGTCCACTTCATCACTTTTGATGGTTCGACCAAGTGACGCTGACGGTTTATACGCAGGTTTTTATTCGACCTGCGTTTACTTTCTGAATGACTGTGGCAATATTCTCAGCCGGCAGAAATCGAGCGATGTTTATATATAAAATTCATAAACGTGACGAATCCCCAGTTCTATTGCACTTAGACAGCCGTTACAGAACATACTTTATTACAAGGTTTGACCGTCACTACCATTTATTTTCATAGTTCGTTAGATTCGCTTATGTGACTTACTTTTGGCAACATGTTAGTCGATCCTATCTGATTAACACCTTGCGCATCTTTTCGCTCGAATCCCAATTAATAATAACATATCCAAAATGAAACGAGCAAAGACCATAACTAAGAGTGCACAAACCACAAAATGACCTGAGACCGTGCGCTTACTCCAAAATCTACGTCAATGGTTAGCAGAGTAGCAGGACCTGTAACTGACTGCTATTTGATCCATATGAATCCACAAATGCGATGCGCAGGGCGGTTTCCATATGACAACGCTCATTCGGTGCTGAAATGCGGTACTCGAGAAACAGCGACTGTAAAATCTACAAGCATACAGTGACTTTGCGTCGTTGTCAATGCGACACACCAGAGCATGGTCAAGCTACTGTCCACCGGAAGAACAACGGACAAGTTAAGGATTCAAGTATGGTACTGATAAATGAATTGAGAATAACAAAACGTTACGAGCAAGTTGAAACGCAGAGTATAACAACTTGCTCGTAACGTTTTGGTATTCTCAATTCATTTATTACGATCATGTTAATCACGACACCCAAACGGTTTAAATTCACTCGTACTAAATTTGGTGCGGGTATCTTACAATTCAAGTAAGTTACTACGACTATAACCTCGCATTCAAACAGCTACAGAAAGTTGATGAGGACGCAAGAGAACGCAATCTTCGAAACACCGCGGTAACCGTTCACAGGAGTGCATGCTAATGCGATTAACATAAAAGGCTCAATCGAATTGCACCAACGGATTTTAATCAGTATACTATCTACGACACGTCACAACGAGACTGGACCTTGATGCTGCGTTACGGATCGCGCAACCTCATAATCTGTTGCGTTAACCTGGACAATGCAATGATCATACCGACAGTCACCTATATTGGACATGCCAATAAGTCGAGCCCTGATAGACTGATCTGCTCTTCTAGGTAAGGGATTCGAAGAACGACGACATATTTTTCCGAAAATAGGCACTAGTTCTAGTGCACTATCACTTACACCCCGCTGCTTTACGATACGGGTTTCTGGACCGATGGCTTTGGATGAGAACATTAGTAGCCCTCCAGTCTAGATATGGACGTCCTGGCACTACTACAACCCACATACAACTATGATTAGTTACAACACTACTGGTTTCATACTGCAGTGTAAACCGGATTATCTCATCTGCTGCATGCATCGAATGAATAAGTCAAAATATGCTACCGCTGACTCCTCCCGGACTGTTGTATCCAATTTGGCCCTCACATTCCTTCCGACCCCGATTTCTAGTAAGCATTCTGCAGATCCCACGACAGATATGGCTAATCATAGTAACGCTGTCCCGTCAAGTCCCATCTCGGACCACAAAGCCTCCAGTTTCCATCGCCTTTTGCTTAGGCCTAGAATGTGAATTAACATACGTGATTTCAACATTTGCACCCCGAAATAGCTATATCAACAGGCCACCCTCGATCGAACTTTAGATTCGTTGAAGGTAAACGCCTGTTGTATTGCAGAGTAACGTCCAAGACAGTAGGCAACGTATCGAACTGATGGTACAGGTATTATTCACTCGTTACAGGTTCCACGCTTCGGGTAATTTCTCAGCCGCTGTAACTGGTCGGGCTGCAGTGGTCATAGTCTTTGTCACAATGACCCCCCCCCCCTGTGCTGGAATACTGGATCCTCGTTGACAGTAGACTTTAGACCGTCAGCTTGGCAGGTACTCTTATAACCAGTTCTAGCTGCCAACTCTTCAGGCGGCTCTTCGTTCCCACTTATTAGCCATTAAACCAGCTGCAGCAACATCGCTGACAATGCTGCATCTTGTTCGTATCTGGCCACTTTGTTTCAGTTGACGAATTGTTTTGATACAGTGACTTTGGCTGAGAATGTAGACTCTCAGGTCGACCGACTTGATGTTATCGGGTCCTGTTTAGGTGACAGGTTCTGATTGGCGTTACGTCGCTCAGATGATGGTCGATGACAGTTGTAACTATGCTCTGGGTACAGGCTACTTTTAGCCAGAATTAGTTTTAATCGTCGTGTACACCACTGTTTTACTTGGCACCCCGCCCTTTCGAGTCAGACCTGATCCCACATAAACCACGTGGATGCTAGTTATAGGTGGCATGACTACATTCAAGACTGTTGTTCCTACTGCATCATATATTTGGATTCAGCTTATGCGTCGATACGCTGCTGCTTTGTTCGTAAATTTGCCGGACAACGACCCCATCAACCACAACCGCTGGTTGTCAAGAAGCTGGCAAAGCCGGTGGTAGAGCATGTGAACCAAAGTACATTAGAATGCATGCTCAATCTTTCTAACCCCCAAGATCTCAACAGCCCCTGGAGTGGCATTCCACAGACCATTGCTGAATCAAGCACTGCACCTTACGTCACAGTAGTTTGTGGGTTCCGCAGACATTCGATGTCACAGACATGCAGATCTGTCAAGTGTCAAGTCGAATATTCGTCATGGCGGCTCGCATAACAAGCCTGAGGGTGCCACCTGTAGAAGGCTTATATATGGCCTGCTCGACGATGATAATTTATAGCAAGATGAGAGGGTTAGTGCGATTAAGATCGCTTTTGCTTAAAAAAAAACAGCAGCAGACTCTTGAGACTTATTTGCATTAATAACACATGGCGTCTTTCCGTCAGTAAAATTACCAGGCAGTCGGTCAGTCTACTCATCCACAGCAGGTACAGGATGAGAGGACGCTGGGCGGAACACTTTAAGGGCCAATCTCGCTATTGTGTTGCCGTGTTACCGATGAAATTTTGTTATGCAGAACACTAGTCGATAGATTTAGAACCGCCCACTAAAATGAGATAAGCCACTGCATTTCAGTCTTCAAATGCCATAGTGCTGTTGACCCAGATGGCCTTGTGCCGGCACTTTTTGAAAAAGGTGGGAAGGCGTTGGTAGAGGCCTTGACTTAGTCGGTTCAACTAGTGTGAACGACGAAAAAAATCCTTCTCTGCTTGGACCACTCGAGAATAATTTCCATGTCAAAAGAAAAAGTTGAGAGTTCATGCGTGGGCCAGATTAGAATAATCATCAACCCAATCCCAACAAGCGTACTGGCATTCACTACACTTCGTCGACTCACTGCACCTCAAGCGGCAAATAGGGTTTCGACCCGGTCGACGACGCACTGGACGAATTTTCACTCCGCCAAATTCTGGGGCAACATCATGTATGCCGCGGGTCAACGATTGCCGGTGAGTTCGATTCAGTGGATAGATCTACACTCTTAGAGTCACTGAAGTATAGGGATGCACCTAACAAGTATACGAATATGGTGCCTGCGCTTTATTGACATTCTACAACTCAGGCTGAGATATACGATGGGCTGCTTGACATCTTCAGTAATAACAGCGGCGTAAGTCAATGCTGTCCACTTTCGCCATTTTTTCACAATGTTTTCACAAGCGAAACAATGAAGAACTGTTTGTGGCATTCACAAAATAGCAGGGCAGATTTTCTACCCAACAGAAAGCTGAGTAATCCCGACTATGCTGACAGCTTTCAGGCAGCACACGACGATAGACATCACTTCACGTTCCGCCAGATATTTTGGAATGCGCTTTGCGGCCCTAAGGTACAAAATGATTCTGTAAGACTGTTGTGAATACGCAGATTTAGTGATGGATAACGAAACTACGTGGATCGTCCAACGGTTTGCGTACTTAATAAGTTACATCAACAGCGTCGGAGGTATAGTGAATGAAACAGAAACTCGTATCGTCAAGGCTACGATGATATTCACCAATCTGTGACATCCTGGCGACAGAAAGGCATCTCTATGAAGCTTGAAATTTGTGTCTGTAAGGTAACGGTGAGGACTGCTAACTTACAACAGTGACATCTGATCACTCAGAGTGGATGGCTTTATCCGTCCTCAAGTATTTTGCCACTGATGTCTGCATTCGATCACTCGTATCAGATGGCACTATTGTGTTTCTGCCTTTGGTGATAGTGGTGATGACGACTAAATCTGATGGAGTACAAGCAACTGTTCATTGATAACTGGAAGAGCAAACACTATTATGTTTTGGAAATCGTTGCGAATCCTACCTTAAATTGACCACGATGTTCGGTTTTGGTGTCACCAGAGAACCTGAGATAGAATCGTTCGCATCGACTAACATTCAGTGATGAGCGTTGAATTTTGCTCTGGAAACACAGCACAACAGGCTCCGGACTTTACAGCATTCGCCAGAGTAACTTTCCGGCCTACGTACCAATGTGACCGATTAAAGTGCCAATATTTACCGGCTGCCGGTGTATTATCCAACAAGGGAGAAATGATCTTGGCACTTTTTTTAATTTTGGCCTGGAAGACAACAGACATCAAGGTACATTTAGGGAGACCCACTAAAAATCAATGTCAAACCTCATATTCATATGGCAGTGATTTTTGGCCAACAAAAATGAGATGTGAATACTACGCTGCTGTCCAATTCTGATTACTACTAAGCGCATCAGATGCGTACAAAGCAGTATCTGGCTTCTAAATAACACCCAAAGTTACTTGCTCACGCTGGATAATGCGCCGGCTGTAACGGTCGACCAATGAGTGATCGCAGTGGTCTAAGTTTGAGGGAAGCTTCTCTAGCTTTTCTTCCCCACTCGGTGGCAACCAAGAAAACAATTGTGTTGTACGCTCACAGGACTGTGCCTCAGTGTCTAGGCATTCTTACTGTAGCAACCCTATTCGTTATTGTCAACTATGTTAGAGCTACGAGTGCCATTTGTACTCTTTTTGTTTCCAACTTTTGTATGTACTCAAACATTTGTTTAAACGAGTAGATATACCGACAAGTACCCCACACACTCGAACGTGCGACTCCGCTGCGTGCACGCTTGTCGCTCTGCTCTGTTATCGTGACGTCTTGGTAGCCGATTATTCTTGCGTTGACCTCGCAGGTCGACAACATACTCCTTGTCTACCCCTTGTATTATTTTCAGCCGGTTGTCTTCGGTTCGCTTGATCCTACATTACGCAGTCAAAAGCACGACATGCAACTCTATGGATGCAGCTGCTTTTTTTTATAGAACTATTCTCCTCTGGCCTGTCCGACACGGTTTTACCTTACAAGACTGAAGTCCTGGTCAGTAAGGCCAATCGGGTCGATGCAGTGCGCAAGCCCGAAAACCTCGTCAAAGTCAATGGAAGGTATATTTATAAGTTATACGACAAACGTGAATTTTGATTCAGTTGTTATAAAGATAAGTAAAATAATCTGTACTGTGGAAACCTAAGGAATGTTCCCGTCTGACAACAGTCTGAGGTGCGCGACAATGCTAAATACAGTGATTGTGTTTTATGTCTTGCTCATTGAGGAAGTTTGCCTGGTGTATGTCGCCTGACTAATTTCCATGTCCTTCATCATCATCATCATCATCATAACAGCCATGAGCCTGACCAAAAGGTACTGTGGCTCGGGCCGCCGTTCACCTCAACAGTGACGTGGAATATCCTAGAAGAAAACGTTACTGAGGAGGCTGAAAATTATTGAGAGAAGACTAACAGGAAGAATTAGAAATGGTATGGATACAGGTCCGCCATTGACTGCGACACATTGCCATCTCGGATAGCGTCTCTAACCAGCGGTTTAAGTGATCACGAGGACCCCAGCCAGGCAGGCGACACCTACCCACTTTGCTCAATGGAGCAGTCAGGGTATTCACATTTCGTGACCATGTTGTTGCTTGACCACCACGTGGTTTGACCCAACTGTTGATGGCCTCAGCATATAATGCCCGGTACGGTAAACGATCAGATGGCATACGGAGTACGTGGCCTAACCATCGCAAGCTGTGCAACGTAATTAGCTGACCAACTGATCCTTAGGTTAAAAGCATCACAATGTATACTTGTTTTGCTCGACCCTTCGTCGATGTCGCGTATTCGACCTCCCAAGTTTATTTAAGACTCGGCGCTGTTTTACAGTGTAACATAAGACTACGGTTTCCATTCTCAACGGTCAGTTCCATTTTAATATAGGATCGAACTGACAAAAGCTGCTCCTGTAGTTGATATTACAGTAGTGCTTTGTCGGGATAGAGATCAGCGACCTCTTAGTATTTGGGTAAACCAATATAATACCTACGAATCAAACTAAATCCCAGCAAGATAATGTCAGCGTAACCATTATAAAAATTCCAATGTATGGACATAAGACACTGAGGGTTGCGTATCTTTAGATGTAAAAGTGCAGAAATGCTGTGAAATTTTGAACGAGGAAAACAGTATCTGAATCGAGGCAACGAAACAGAAACACGCCCAGAAGAAACAGCACAGTCCAGAGGAGCGTTCCACACTTTGTGACGGTATTCCAAACAGTGTATCGACCATCTAGAACAGCTTGACTTTTGTTGGTATTTTGTTGTACAGTTTGATACCTCCTGCCAATGGATGTTTGTCTAGCTCAATTGTATGCCCTATTTCTGCTAGCGCAACACTCAGGACGCTTGTTAGCTGTACACTTTCTTGCTTCTCGGTCGTGGCAATATACAGAATACTGCGCTGTTTGTTGTGTTTTGAATTATTGCCATCGGGTAACTCATCGAATCTCGAGAGACTTTGTGGAAGAGTTTCCACAAACTGGCGAGCTCGACGATAACCCTTTCGCCGAAATTTGGTCCACTATTTTTATTCTGTGATCCAGCGTATTTTGTCTTCGTATTTTTGTCTCACGCCATTTGGTGAGTCAGTTCCTTGGTGTAATTTTTTTTATATATACGGCATTTTATTATTTTTACTGACCGTACTTAATTTTTGGTGATATAGTAGGTTTGACCGAATTTTCGTATTTATTCACCTATTTTATATTACCCTTTTTGCATATTACAAGCTATCGAGCGTTTACCATATCTGGAGAAGATACTAAGCCCTTAGGTTTGTACACTGTAGGCGCAGTCACCCTAACAGTCCCTCCATTCTTGGAGATGGCTTCCCTACTGTGGTTTGTTTACCTTGAAGTCGAGTTTGTCAACAACCGAATTTCGTTTGACCAGGCGAAGTTCAATCAGTTAGTGTCCAGGCTTCTGAAGGAAGTCGCAGTGCAGCTGCGTGACGTCCTCTTCACTCAACCTGCGGAACATCGCAATGACACTCTTAAGGAGGCCGTGATGAAGCGGGCAACCCCATCCGAGAAGACCCGCTTACGACAGCTTTTCAACGGATTACAACTGGGTGACAAGCGCCCCTCTACGTTGCTCCGTGAAATACAGCAACGTCTCGGTGGCCCCCACATGGACGAGACACTATTGCGAGAGCTGTGGATGCAGAGGTTGCCGAAGATAGCCCAGACTATTGCGTCCGTAGCCCGCTCACAACCGCTGTCAAAAGCTTCTGAAATTGCCGATCAAGTGGTCGAGCGCTTCCAACCATTCCTGCACAATCCCAGAGTAAGTGCTATTCCTACGACCTCGGCTACGGAACGGCCCGTAAGTTCGCACTCAACCGATCTTGCAGAGGTCAAGGCCCTATGGGCGGAGGTGGCTGCCTTACGCAGAGACTTGGGCAATATAACTATTAGCCGTTCCCGAAGGCGATCCCCACGGCGTCGGCGTACCAGTAGGTCGCCCTGTCGACGTAACTCACAGCCTCGTAAAGGCTTCTGCTGGTACCATGAACGATACGATACTAAAGCTACTAGATGTACAACCCCCTGCTCTTTCCCCTCATTCCTCCAGGGAAACCGGACCGCGGACGCGTAACGGCGACGGGCGCCGCCGGAGCATCCACCCCTAGTCGCCTCATGTTTGTTCGAGATTTTTCCACAGGGACCGCATTCCTGGTGGACACAGGAGCGCAGGTTAGCGTAGTTCCACAGACCCTTTTCGAGGAGACACAGTCAGGTGCTCCACATCTCCGTGTCGCCAACGGCATCGTTATCCAGACTTTTGGCCAACGTTCGCTAACACCGGACTTAGGTCTCCGACGAAACTTTCGTTGTCGCTGCTGTTTCGTTTGCCATTATTGGTATCGATTTCCTCCGGCATTTCGGCCTTTTGGTCGATACAAGACGCCGGAAATTAACAGATGCCGTTACACACCTGAGCATTAATGGTAATCGCACGACCGTCGCAGCCATCAGTCCTACTTACGCGACACCGGCTGCTCCGCCGTCTTTTACGGAACTTTTTCAACGGTTTCTCCCAACTAGTTCGGGCATCGAACGCCGTGCCCGCTGTGACTTCAAATATCACACAACACACAAGAACCAAAGGTCCGACCGTATCGGCTAGGCCCCACAGGGTGGCTCCTGAAAAACTTAAAGTCGCTAGCGCAAAGTTCGAACACATGCTCGAACTCGGGATCATTCGCCCTTCCGACAGTTCTTGGACCTCACCATTGCACCTGGTTCTCAAGAAATCAAGAGATTGGCGTCATTGCGGTGACTACCGCGAACTTAGTAGAGTGTCAGTCTGTGATCAATATCCTATTCCACACATACAGGATCTTACGACCTGCCTCTCGGGCAAAAATAACATCAGCAAAATTGATTTAGTCCGCGCTTATCATCAAATTCCAGTGGCGGCGGAAGACATACCTAAGACCGCTGTCATAACTCTATTTGGTCCTTTCAAGTTCTTGCGAATGCCATTTGGATTGACCAATGCCGCGCATACTTTTCAACGCTTTATGCACAAAGTCATCCGCGGTCTGGACTTTGTCTATTTTTACCTCGACGACATCCTGGTTGCTAGCTCTTCTGAGGAGGAGCACCTTTCGCATCTAAGTAGTTCGTTTGAACGACTAACTAGCTACGGTATTACAGTCAACCCGACGAAATGCGAACTAGGCAAGTCGACCATACAGTTTCTAGGTCACTGAAATTCAGCCGACGGAATTGCTGCCCTTCCTTCCGAAGTTCAGGCTATCCAGGATTATCCTGAGCCTTCTTTTTTCAAGCAGCTTCGCAGGTTCTGTGGTCTGGTAAATTATTACCGTCGACTCATCCCTCGTTGCGCGCACACAATGCAACCGATGACGGATTTCCTCCGTGGAGGCGATCGTAAACTGTCATTTACTGATCCAACGCGTACAGCCTTGACAGAACTCAAAGAGGCTATCTCCAAAATAACCTTGCTTCCTCATCCAGACCTTAGTGTTCAGTTGTCGATTGTAACCGACGCTTCCGATACGGCTGTTAGCACCGTGCTACAACAGTATGTGAGAAGCAGTTGGCAACCCCTCGCATTCTTCTCGAAACGGTTGCAACCCGCCGAGACTCGATGTAGTACTTTTGGACGAGAATTGTTAGCCATCTATCTTGCTATACGCCATTTTCAGTATTCTGTTGAAGGCCAACTGTTCACGGTTTACACCAACCATAAACCATTGGTGTATTCTTTAAACTCATCGTCCGACAGGTATTCCCCTAAGGAAACCAGGCACCTGGACTATATCTCTCAGTTTACGACAGATATACGGCATGTCTCGGGTGTCCCTAATCCAGTCACTGATGCACTCTCACGGGTATACTAGGTGAGCAATTCTACGCCTACTCTTGATTTGGCCACCACGGCCGCTGAGCAAACAGGCGACCCCAAGATAGAGCAAGTCCGCCAACGTAGCTCACTCCAAATACGGCCTGTTCCATTAACTTCCTCTGAGGGCAACATCCTATGCGATGTTTCACAAAGTGTGTCTAGGCCTGTAGTGCCCTTATCGTTTCGTCGTGCAGTGTTCAACGCACTGCATAACCAATAGCACCCTGCATACGTGCTTCAGTAAAGCTTATCACTGAACGCTACGTATGGCTCGAAGTGAATCACGACGTCCAAAACTGGGCTCGCTGCTGTTTGGAATGCCAACGTTCTAAGGTCCATAGGCATACCAAGAGCCTCATCGATGTCTTCCCTGCACCTGATGCACGTCCTCACCACGTGCACGTCCACCTCGTTGGACCGTTACCGCCTTCCAAAGGTTTCACTTTCCTCCTGACTTGTGTCGACCGTTTTACTAGGTGACCGGAAGCAATCCCACTTCCCGATTGCGCTTCCGAAACGGTGGCTTGCGCCTTTTTGGAACGTTGGGTAGCCCAATTTGGTTGTCCCGCTTTGATAACTACTGACTGTGGTTCTCATTTCGAGGTATCTTCAACAGAGCCCCTTAATACCCTCGGGTGCAAGCATATATGTACTACTGCCTATCATCCGGAATCCAACGGGATGGTGGAACGCTTTCATCGTCAGTTGAAATCAGCCCTCAGTGCGCAGTCGAATCCTTCCTGGCAAGAGGCTTTATCGCTTGTTCTTTTTGAGCTGCGGAATACCGTCAAGATGGAATTGAAGGCCACACCGGCTCAACTTGTCTACGGTTGCACACTACGTTTGCCCAACGAACTAGTGTCTCCTTCGGTAACCAAAACTGTCGATTATGGAAAGTAAGTAGCACGCCTGGCGAATCACATGCGGCAGTTACGTCCAGTGCAACCACGAGAGCGTTCGTCACCCGTGCATTTGCAAGAGAAGCTTTCTTCCTGCTCTCACGTCTTCATACGCGCAGACGGCTCACGTAAGCCTCGACAGTCGCCGTATACAGGCCCTTTTCGTGCATTACAGCGAGGCGAAAAGTCTTTCACTGTCCAGCGTGACGGCAAACGTGAGGTCGTTTCAGTTGATCGAATTAAACCCGCGCTCAATGAAGAAGATGAGCTTAGTGTCGCGCCTACACCTGCAGCTCCGTCGTCTCATTCTGAACCTACATCAAACGCACCTGATTGCAGCCCCATACCTTCCCCCGTACTGCATGACCGACACGGTAGACGCGTGCGAAAGCCTTTAAGGTTTGCTGAGTATGTTAAAGTTTTCTACATATGAAATGCTTGTTTATCACATTTTTTTCTGCTACCATTATTAAATATCATGTTTTTTTGGCATACACTAACACGTTTTCTTCGAGTTCCTTTTAAGCGTGATCTCAGAACAATCGGATTGCATTATTGGTCAACGAATTTTAAAAGTATCCGATCTCCAACGGATTATCGAGGTCGAACGATCCCTCAACACGGTGAACTTGTTTTTTTCCACCTGGTACAGGTATTTCACCGTTCGTTCAGTTTCAGATCATCTGGACCTAGTGTAATGGAGGGACAACTCCTGAAGACTATCGTTCAGCACTGGGTAAACTTACCTCTCCTTTTTTCCAAATTGCGAGTCTTCTGGGATTGGGTAGCCCGCTGCGATATATGTGCACCGAAGACTAAATAACCTAAATAATCTAAATAACGGACTCAATCAGCTCACCGTCAGTCCGCGACCGACCATCTTATGGACTTTCCCCCTATTATTCTCTTGTGCCTCCTGCTAGCTGGGCATTTACCTAGCAATGGACATTACATTCTGGTCATCCCATTGTTGCATGCCTATATTGTGTAACGAAGGCTTCTGTTTACCCTAGTAGCCTTTTGGGGGAAAGCTCTGTGGTGACCTCCTAGAACAGCTTGACTTTTGTTGGTATTTTGTTGTACAATTTGAAACCTCCTGCCAATGCATGTTTGTTTAGCCCAATTGTATGCCCTATTTCTGCTAGCGTAGAAATTCTTCACTTTTCCGTTCCGCGCGCTACATTCAGAACGCTTGTTGGCTAAACACTTTCTTGCTTCTCGGTCGTGGCAATATATAGAGTACTGCGCTGTTTGTTGTGTTCCGTATTATTGCCATCGGGTAGCTCATCGAAGTTGGAGTGAGACTTTGTGGGAGAGTTCCCATACCAGCCCTTGTAAATTCTTGTTTTGAAAGGATACTCTCTCAACACATTACTACAAGCCATGCTGAACAACGAATTACGCGGGAGGGAGGTGAGAACCTAGAAAGCAACGATCTGGTTAATTCAAAGCCAGTTCAAATTTAAAGTGTACAGGCCTAATGTTAGCCGTCTAAGTTCGTGCTGCTTGGATGGTTTAGTGGCATTCCACCGCCCTCTCTCTCTCTCTCAAGAGGAAACTTGTACTTAGAAAGAAGGATAGTCAGATCGAAGTTCCACTCTTTAGAAGTGGTTGGATGAAACTGCTGCAAAGTAGCTTAAAACAAGTAAAATAGAACTGGGCGAAACACCGTTTAATTAACGTCAGCATACCATTTGTCTCTTTCAAATTCGCCCCAATATTAAATGAACTCAAAAGGGTGGAGAGTGACCAAGGTTATCTATCAGGACTGTTTGGAGTATGCAGCCAAGGTAGTAGGTAAAACTTAACGAGCAGTGAATGCGTATAACTATGCACTTCCCAACGTTCAAATCAAGCTTGCTCCTTTGAAACTAAAACTAACTCCGTAAAATAATGGGTGGTTTGATGTTTTCACGAAAGGTCGAATTTTGGTGGCATCAGCAAACAGTAATAAGGAAGGTGAAATGGGAAGATCATTTGGAAAGATGGAGGAGGGAACGGAATAAGAATGGGGGCTTCAGAAACATCTTTGTAGCCTGTCAAACAAATTGAAGAAGCAGAGTTTACAAGGAATCTACAACCCACATTGGTGTGGAAAGACTCTAGCAGTTGAGGGAGGCTGCATTGCATTTCACAGATTAGAAGTTTACCAAGCAGAACAGCGTGAACTAAAAGATCAAACGCTTTAGATAAGTTAAAATAAACTATATCTATGCCAATATCGTAATCAACTGCCTCGAAAAACACAAAACCCCATCTACTTTACGCCTAACACTGCGATAATCTGAGTTGCGACATACACCATAAATGCAATTAGGAAAAACCTACACACAGTGATATCAGCAGGAACCGCGACTGGAAACCAAGGTTAACGATCCTATCACAGATGCCACCTTTGATTTCACCAAGGAGGCACCTAGGACTCACGACGTTTAAGGCCGAATCATGTGTCGGATCACGGCCTTCCTTTCAGCAGAACGTTTATAGTAAAAACCGAATTGGAACTTTCTTCGACACCTCCGAAGAAGTTCTCAAGGGTTAGTGCACAATCTGTTAGTTCCAAATTTATTTTCAGAAAATATTCGTACGACTGAATTTGAAAAGTGGAATGTCAGAGAGTCCGTTGCGTTACACTGTTCTCGGGAACTCTAAATGTTAGTCATATGATTGGAGTCTCAGTTTCAACGACAGCACGTGTCAATCGGAGAGGCTCCTGTAATATATTAGTGATATACAGCACAGAGTTAGTAAGGTTTTCGAAAAGAGACAGGAATCTTGACGTCATCTGACCTGATTCTTATCACGATTTGGTCGCCAAAAAGAGATCCGAAACTCATGAGACGACAAAACACTTCCCCGCACATATAGGCATATTTTTCAAACGTCTTACGCAGTCTATGTAAGACTGCCACTTGGGTATGTCAAATACATTATGTATACTAGCCCGAGGACATACTTGCCACTGAACACGTTCAATAGGTGACTAACGTAAAGGCCATGGGCCTGCGGCACGCCACTTGTAGGTATGATCTTCAAATTCGTAAGCTCTTTTCACCTCCATTTTGCTAACTTCAAAGTGGCTTCAATCTTACAAAGTGTTTACTTAGCGTAGGTCCCGTAGAGAAGTTCCTTATCTCAGAGGCTGATGCCGGTTGATGAGGTCTTATAAAAAAGCATTACAAGCTCCGCCAACGGAATGTTCGTTGGCAGGGTTATCGACCATTGGAACGAAATTCCCCCAGAAGCCGTTGACTCCTCCTCTAGGGTTTGTACCCAAGGGCCATACTTATATGGAATACTGTAAGACCAGTACTCTTACTCTAGCTTCGGTAGTTGCCGTAAGCCCTCAGAACACTACTACATCATGTATTCAAGTCGACAGACGCCCCAGTGGATATCAGAAAGACAAAATGAATCGGATCTCCAATATAGAACCCATGTACCAATAGCTGAAATTGGACAAGAGCACACTTTTTTTCGTGTTTGTTGTGGGGTGTTCGTTTGCACCAATGTGTTTCTCAGAATCATCCCTAGTATGAAGTTAGTTACTTATTTTATCACTAGTAGCCGCTATCATGGATATTTCTATTATTTCACCTACGTACTCACAATATGCCTGTCCTAATGCCTAGAGCAACGGCCATTCATTGTCTTTGTTTTACGCCTCTTCAATAAAATGGATAAACTGGTATCAGTAGTAACC
>JTDE01002643.1:0-16548 GCA_014338405.1 Paragonimus skrjabini miyazakii
ATCCAGTGCACTACAAGAAACAAATAAAATGGTCATAACAGGGGCCACCTGTTCACAAGCATGTCTAGTTCTCTACTCCATTCGTCCATAGCCTTCTAAATTACGTGCCGTACGGCCGAATGAAATACAGACATCGTTTTGCCATATATCTCATCTAATGGAAAATGAGGTTTTTGCTGCATGTGACATTATTGGGGTATTAAGTATTGGGACATCGGTTGCCGTTAGCGGTTGGCTGTTTAAACTCCAAAAACGATACGGCAGCAATTCGGATTTGTTCTCGGATGAGCTTGCCAGCGTTTACTGTGTTGTCAGTAGATGAATGGACGGGATGGGAAACATGATAACCATGTGATCATTGAAAACTATCATCAAACAATGAAAGCTCGTTGATCTACAAAGAACTGTCGAAAAAGAGTTTGGTTACAAAGGTGTAACAGTGTCACGGACTAAAGAGCTCACTCGCAAAAATTGGGAGGTAATGTCGTGCTGTGGTACTACAAGTTATAACCTGTGATAATTGGGGAAAGCTCACATACATGCTGCTTCAAAGTTTAAGATTGTGCACTATATAATGTAAGGAACTTAAAGAACAGCAACGTATGAAATGTTTCGCAGACGTCTGAAATGCCTCACCAAAAAAGTTAGAGTGGAATGACGAAAGAGTTTGAGGGAACTGAAGAAACTAAACGATGAGGTCTGTTTACAGCCAACTTCAGAAAGCCCACCTGGGTTACCAGCTCCACGAAAAAATGTGGCTACAATACGTCGTCACATCTCTACTCTTGTTCTTTCGATAGGAAGTAGCCAACGACACGAACGATACCGTATGCCAAGGAATGATATTTTTATAAATCCTTCGCTGGTTGAACTATCGCTGAGAAAACAGACTACCTTACTGAAAACAATCTGTAAAAGTCGCTCTGGGTTGCCGCAATGGATTCATACAGAACTACTCGTGTTGTACAAGACAGTTGTGCACTGGAATAATATCAATCAATAGTTATTAGTTTGTTAGCAGACGAAGAGAAAAAACTGCTATGCTCCTCCCTAAATCAAACAGAATGTCACATATAGGAAAGTCCAACGAAAGAAAACCAGTTATTGTTTACTTTTACAAAAACAATGCGGAGTTGACATCGTGTTTCGAGTACACAGTTGCGAGTGCTGATCGAGACGATGATCTGTATCTGCCCAGAAAAAAAAACCTGGACAACGTGGTTTTAAATGCTTCCACCTGTTACAAAGAAGCTCTGAACAAATCAGTTAGCATAAAATGTCTCATTGTAAGGTTGATCGATCGATTGTGTGGATGTTCTACCTTTTTCGTAGCCCAATACTGCCGCCCCTGGTAGAAGAGTAGTGTCAGACTATGAACCGTAAGAATACAAATGTTCGTTTTCTTCTTGATGAGGAAAAAACTAGCATGAGATTCTTATTGTTATATATCAGCTTCTGTGAGTTGTATGGAAACGTGTGAGCTTGTCTTGTTTTTCTCAGGAATATTTTTGTACGTAATATAATTGCACATAAACCAGTAGTTGCGTAAATAAAAAGTTCCATTTCCCACCGGAATTTTTTGTTAGAAGAGGTGATTTGTTGCTTTTTAGTAAACATATCGAGCGATACTGTAGTACTAGAGTAATTTTTAATGCATTTTCAGATATGAATACAAATTTTAAGATACGCTTCAACAGTTGCGAGCCGGTTAATCGGATTTCAGTCGTTAGCACCGACATTTTCATAATATCAATTTTGACTGTGTAAAAGTGTACAAAATGATCACTTTAGGTAACCAACAAATCGTAGTTTTTCTGTAGTGTTAGGCACCCACCTTTAAGTAACTCGGTTACGGACACACGAGGCCACTGGATTTGAAAGCACGGGAGAGAGAAACTGACGGTTTAATTTCCATGCATATTGAAACCAGTAAGAACGTCTCTCGTAACTTGATTATTTGGGCTACTGAGTAATGTGTAGTTGACAAAGACCTTACAAAAAGAATATGAATGATCTACGGTATGGTGCTCTGAAAGTCTATGCGTTCATACGGTCAATTGTGCGGAATCTGTATTTCGTGCGTGAACTTAAGCGTGAGTGAAATGAAGCGTCATAAATTTATAAGATCCCATTGAACAATTCCGATGACGAGCCTTGCTTTCTGACTAGTGGTAGGGGATTTTGGTCTTTATGTAAAATGTAAATCACTCGCAATTTACGGTTTATATGTATATATAACCTGGAGAAAAGTCCTAGCCGTGGCGTCGTCGATTGGAGTTAACAGGATAGTTACTACATCTCCTCTCGAAGTGAACGGGCAATCCGAATAGTATTCACAAGCGAATGTGGTTAAGCGTTTACATATGATATTTAATGCGAGATCAATGGCGCAGTGGTTAACACGGTTGCTTTATAAAAGCGTGACCAATGTTCTAGTCCATGCAAAACAATGTGGGCCAGTAGAAAACCAAAGGTACTTCATGCGATATAAAATGCAACAGTATGAACCAAAAACATTATAAAAACGTGCAGTTGTGCGCTTGCGCATGGCAGTATGGTTCAACAACCAAGACGGTACCCCAAAAAGACCGATAATGACGACCACTGGTGAACAAACAGTACATGTGTGGACTGGCTTAGCTAATCAGTTGACCCAAAATGGAACAGAATAAATGACAACCCAATTCATACTGCATGCGGAAACTGAGTCATCTGAGTTGTGAGTCAGTTCCATGAGTCATGTCAAATTTCAGAAAGCTGTTAAGGCGATTAATGTAGGTCTTTCAAACGCTACCCGCTGCGTGGAACTAAACCATCGGCAGAAATTCTATATAGACTTGTGTGTGTGTGTACGGATGAAAGCGATGATTACAAATGTGGCAACGGCAACCATAGCCACCACATAAGTTCATTAAAATGACGCACAAAGACGTTCTGCATCTAGATCTTCCGTAAGCAGAACTTTCAACATGTTTATATTCAGACTACATACATATATATCAACTGAAGTAACTGTGAGTAATGGACAGACGTCGCACACCTTGATACTACTGAAGTCCACAAAAGCACATTCAGTGGGGAAACAATCCTCGGTCGTAATGGATTTTCCCCCAAACCTCACTACGGAAAATCCCAGCTATCACATCCAATTACATTTTGTCTACAATGAAGAACCAACTGACCACAACGTTAGATCTGTCAACAGCATCTGCGTCCCCACATATGGTGCCATGTTACCACATTAGTCCGATCACCCAAAGTAATCACAAATAAGGGATTGTCTTTATTTCTATGGGTTTCAACGACCACAAAGTTAATGTGTTCCTACCATGTGGTATCCAAAGTCACATGTGGACTGGAGACTGTAAAACTGGCCTAAACGAGACAGTCAAAAATCCGAACAGGATATGTTAGATTCGCATGATAAATCGCCCGTTGAGATCATAGGTTTGGGATCCAGAAATGATTGCTCGCATGAGCTCTCGTACTACTGAACTGAATTATGATGAACATAGTTGTGGAGGTGTCCTATAAATTCAACCAAACCAGAATTCATTATGGAACGCCATAAGCAGCTGACAGATTTGTACAAGATGCTCTAAAACGTGGAAGGACACAGATTCACGTGAAAAATTTCTATATGGAACCGCTATTCTTTTCATTTGTGTAATAAAGTTTAGAAATTGCTATGGTTAGAACAGTATGACAGTAAATTCAGTCAGGTGGACACAACGTTTAAGATGACACTGTACTATCGACAAAGTAGCGAACAGGATTTATTCTATGTGCTTGACCATTAAGCTAATTACAACGTAATAAGTGTTACAAAAGTTACTAAAGTGGGGGATTTAGATTTTCATATGGATTGAACATCACCCACAATTGATCGCAGCTATCGCATTCCCATGGACTTCCCAGTCGGCCCTTTTCGAAAAGAGAAACACCAATCTCGAGTTTCGTTCTTATTAGAGCTCCTCGGTAGTGCATATCCTCGCCACGGCCGGGACTAGAACTCCAGCCACGCTTTCATGAGGTAACTGTGTTGACCACTGCGCCATTAACTTTACATGGGGCACGATCAAATTATCATACATGAACACTCAATCACTTTCGCTTGTGAGTAATGCTCTGATGGCCTGATCGCCTGGAGAGGAGACACAGTAACTGTCCTGTTAACTCCAATAGACGACCACTCGACTAGGACTTCTCTCCAAGTTGAAGTCACATAAATCGTTCACTTGTTGAGCGGTATTTTGATTACGGATGAGTAGTAGAGGATTTTGGTTTTCACATAGATTAAACATAACTCACAATTGACCGCAACTATCACATTCCCATAGAATTTCCCGTCGGCCTCTTTCGACTACCGACGAGCTCCAATGAGAGCGAAACTCGAGTCTAGTGCTTCTTTTCGAAAGGAGCCGATTGGAAGGTTACTAAAGCTACCGGTTGAAGTACGGACTGTACAATTGCTGATGGCTGCACTATGCCTACATCAAGTCGTCAGTTCGGGCGGTTGAAGACGCAGGAAAAGTGGAAAGGCTAAAAATAGCATCTAAGCGAAGAAATCAAGGTTAAACACTCGAATGTTGAAGGTCTCGACAACGATTAATATATCTTTAGTTGATTTCCAACAATTCAGTAAACGACATCCTTAATACCAAGAAAACAGTGAATTCGGCCAAATGGGCAGCAATAAAGTTTGAAACAGTTTTAATCACATTAATGCTCCACATTCATTCACAACGCCTATGAGCTTGGTTCAAAGGTAGTGTGAATGTAGATGTGTATGGTGTGAATGCAGACAAGCCACCAATTGTGGCACACTGCCATCTTCGCTAATGTTTCTAGCCAGCGATTTTAGTGATCACGAGGACCTCAGCCGGAAGGGTGACACCTACTCACTTTACTTAGCGGAATAGTCATGATCTCCATATGTTGTGACCACGCCGTTACTTCACTACCCACCGGTTTTAGCCAGTGGTTGACGGTCTCGGTAAATGGTGTCCGGTACGGAAAACGTCCAGCTGGTAGGCGGAGCGCGTGACTAGACCGTCGCAGACTGTGCGACCCGATTAGTTGACACATTGATCACGCATCCTGAACGTTCTGAAATATGCGCTGACGAACGGTCACACTGCTCAAGCGACCAACTCACTTGTGAGTTAAGTGAAGGAGACAATGATGGTCTGTTGGTAGTTTCGCCGTGAACGAGCCACGTTTCCGAATCAAAGAGCAAAACAGAAGGCACACAAGTATTAACCACTCTTCCTTTAAGCGAAAATTGGACGTCTTATAGACAATATTACAGACTGACGAGATAGCGCTACCCAATTATGTGAAACTGTTCACAGTCTCAAGCGGATTGCCGCAGTGTACACAAAATTTGGCCGTGGAACATCGGAGTTTATCTTCGAGTTGTTAAGGGAAACAGAACGGAAACTCAAACGCAATCAGACTACAGTGCAGGTTATGTCGAGTAACTTCTGGGCCTACTTCTGATCACCTCAGTCGTCGGATCTTTTTCAAAAGAGATCAGTGACAACACACTTCCTATTTACTTAGGTGAAAACTCGAAAGCCTGCATCGCATTCCAAATAAAACTTGCCGGGTGTCGTTTTCTATAACAAACTGTTGTAGGAAACCTTTCTTAATCTAGAAAAAATAAACAGTGCAGATTTTCAACACCTTTCCAGACAAACATTGTCTTAATGCGATTAGACTGACCATTTCGTATGTGCTTCTGGTGCGAACTATCTCTCACTTAGAAAATTTTTCTATCCGTCCATAAAGTTTACATTATTCAACAACCGCACACCAAGTGATCAGTCTCCAGCTTGCGCATAAAAAAAACACTCTCAAGGAGAAGACCTCGGCCTGAATCCACTGTTATTCCATTTTTCCGGTAGTAGACGTCATCGTGAAACAAAAGTGTATGCTAGGTAAACAATGTGTCAGGAGATGAATCATCTCATCCATAAAGCCCATATTCTCATCGTAACGTCCGACAGAGTCTGTCGTCTCTTGTAAAGGTGTACACTTGTGGTGATAGAGAAGATGCCCAATAATAATACTAGTTGATTGGTTAGGGTTGTATTAAATTATGCTGATGAAATTAAAATACATCCAGAAGATCATATGGTATTACTTCGAAGCTGGCGAACTATTTAGTCAAAAACTGATAGGATCAGTTGCACATACCTGAGGTGGTTTGAAAGGCAAACCTCTTTTGTGCTTTTTAAACAGACCGTGTAGTCTCGGAATTATTGCTCCAGAATGACGAATGAGCTCAAAAATGACTGTCGATTAACCCCTTTATATGTGACGTAGTGTTTCAGATACGGTCTTTTTATAATTAGCCTTCTACCCTTCTCCCTTTTCGGTTAATAGAACAGTGTAACAAATATGAACGATTACACCGTATTACTTGCGAGTTGTCAGTTGGAGATAAGTATTGAAGTAGCCGGAGAAAAATACAAGAACATGGTAGTGCACTCCGGCAAGTAATGGCGTTTTCCATACACGAACTTATCGTTTGCAAGTGTGGTGCCCAGGGATTAGTATGCGCAGACTGGTGTCCAAGGTGATGTTAAAGCGTATCCCATTTGTATCGATTTTCCGAATGAGCAGTCTTTGTGCCACCCGCGTTCTTGCTTCATCAGTTGGCGCTATGACCACGATTAGGAATGACGACTCAGTGGCTACAGCCGTCCGACGATGAGAACGTCTATGCTCACAAAACGAATACGGTACTTATTTTTGCAACAGTAAATTCTATTATTAATTGACGAGCAACCGAATTCATGAGTTGGAACAGCCAGTACGTAGTTGGTGACTTTCTAACTCACCTTAGTGAATATTTTCATAGTTATCGCGCAGTAATTAGCCTGATGACCACACACAGAAAGCATGTCTTGTTCGCCACTTTGTTATTGGTATGATTTATATGAATGTTTCTTGAAAGAAAATGTACCAACCTCGAACTCAGGCGATTGTACAAATCTTGAAAACTGGCCACATTTTTTCTGGATGGTGCCCTAGTGCCATGTCGGAACAGCGCGTTCACGTGGACAGCTTGACAATTGGCGTGCAGCTGATCCCGAGCAGCGTCACGAAACGGTACTAAACTGCAATGACGATAGGCGGTTTTGGTGGATAAGCCAGATACAGGGAAGTCGTCAGTTCGATCCGAATTGAGCACAATCACAGAAAGTAGACCCAGTACAAACGCAACAAACGAGTTTGTCACGTAAGCTAACCCCATGATTCGTGAATTCAGCTGGGCTGAATAGCAGTACTAAGAATTCCGAAAAGCTGAAAACCAATAAATACCACAAAACGGAATGAGAAATAAGATTATGCGATAAGAATTAAAGTTGATGTTAGGTGTACAGGTCACAAGTACTTTTTGATCCAGACCCATTTGGTTAATTCACTATTCACGACCTTCACAAAATAACTCCTCAACAAAAGCTACATACACCACCAAACACAACGACTAAAATATTAATGCCATAAACAAAAAACGATAAATTTATTTGAACGAAAAAGTCAGAGGACGAACACTGATAGATGCTGACACAACACAGGTTTGAATCTGTGTTGTGCGTGCAAAAACTATTATTTGCTAACCTTAGACTTTCGTGAACCTAAGTTGTAGTGAGTGTCATTTAGATCACATGATTGGATGTTTTATTGTTGATTACTTTGTCCACATACCTCCAAGTATTATAAACTTTAAATTGAACGCTTTCCAAGTTATTGGGTATTTGATACCGACGAGCCAATATGAAATACTACCATCCATCAGTGTTGGTCTTCTAGCCGTTCCGCCCAAATTACTGAAGGGATATAAATGTTTCAGACAACTTTGTTGTGTTATTTTGTGTACCGAATGAAATATACGTCTAAGTCTTATGACGTAAGTATAGTTTCAAATAGCTCCAGAACAAATTTTACAGGTGGCAATGAGAAATACTGAAAATGCACATAATTCTAATGCAATGGATGAGCTTAGGCTTGTTTATAAAGAACATTCATTCATGGTTTCAGTTCCGTAATCGTGATTGTTAGTTCATCTTCCATCTTTAGACGAGAACGGGTTTCGCATTTTAATGTTTCCAGCAATTTTGAGATCAAAGATCAGCAATGATCATCGTCGCACGTCTCACTCACACACCAATCAAGGCATTCCAAGTTGACATCCGTCACCACATTTCAGACAGTCTGGTGACCACCGAATTCGTCGCAATCACACTATGTATTCCTAACCTGTGTTTCAACATGAAATATGTTTAGTCCTTGTGACATCTCACGTCCAGTGAGAAGCTTGATCATAACAGTGTAACGTAACATTCAATCAAAGGCCGGTCACATTAAGACCAATTACGTAGATTCTCATATCCACAGGCTAAATCAAATATCTGTTGTTTGACAGACTTCATTTCGTCTCATGACGGGTTTCACTGAAACCGCTGTAAGTATACAGAAAACCAAAAAGGATTACTTTGAACAGTGTATCTTCCCGAATGTGTTTCGTTGTATCTCATCAAATACACGATGCAGTTCGTGTGTACATACAACAAAGTTGGGTTGGCGTTGTGAAGCAAAATGACATACTCAAGAACCAAACACATACGCGCATACACTGGTGCACAGTAGCTATCAATACAGTCTGATACTGATGAACAATCCTCTCTGTATGCAGGGAGATGGTTTCCATTTGTCATTGACTAGTGCTTCCACGACTCGAAGAGTACTGCCTTTTTAGCTGCGTAACAGACATGAAAGGCTCATTTCAGATTTGGCTACTTATTCACTTGTCGGCAGTAATCAATGCTAGATGAAAACCACCTCTTGCATACAGGAATACTTGGTCACCAGTATCAGGTTACTCGGATAACTGATACACATTGAATTGTGTGAGAGAGAACACTAAATCTGTCATTTTGCTTTACAATCTCTGATGAACTTTGTTACATCGTGACACGGATGAGATGCAGCGAAATGAGTTCGAGTAATACATTGTAAAAACAACTTCTCAGAGCAAAATTTTGACCGGAAAAGTTGCCTAATCTTCCTAACCCATGCACATTCAAGTCACTGAGAACTTGTACCCTTAATAAAAACATAAAAGGTGATACATTCTACAGTTTTGTACAAGGGGTCCGTTTATAAGTAGTAAATAGGTAAATGAAAAAGTCTAAACAAAGTTTGAATACAGCCGTTCAAAGCATTAAAGCAAACGCTTTTTTTTTAGAAAAATTCATCAATATATAATTCGCTGCGTAAATTGAAAAAGTTCATTTTTATAAAATTACATTGCCTAGGAATCTTAATAGATATGTACTTACATTCAACTTTTCATAACGTCACATCTCTAGGGCAATCAAACACATGATACTGGTGATGGCATCATCATCATAGACAGCAATACATCAGTGGTTCACACTGATGCTTAACTGCCACACAACCATGAAGAAGAAGAAACAAACCCTGTTTAGGAAGAGAGAAGAAAAAAGAGGGAGGGGAGGGGACCTAACCACTAAAAAAGACCTACGTCTACATTCAAACATACCACATCAAGGCGCCTACACCTTGCAAACAAAGGTGTAGGCGCCTTGATGGTGATGGCAGGAAATGTAGAGACCGTGGACGCTTTTTATTTTGAAAAAAATCGTTTGAACTAAAGCAGATTTCGAATCCAATGAAGACTTGCTGTGAAAACAGAGGACTTTATTTAGAACACAGGTACTACCAGAAAAGTTTTACTCGTATAGGGCCTAAGTAGCTCAGTCTTATAACCCCCTGTCGATGATTTCATTCGTACTTCCAAAGCAACAACGGGTCACCGGTCTCAAAATATGGGGGGCGTAATATTTATGCATAGTAAACTCAGGCTGAGATCGTATAAAGCCAAGTTAGCAATAAGCTAAACTTGTAGACAACCGACGGGAATGCGGCAAGCTCCTATCCGCAAACTTGTTGATTCTTCTTTTCCGTGAAACCTGAATGTTTCTGTTTGCTTATGCTCATTCTCTTTACTGTACACTTGTATTTATCTAGTAAGATGTAACTTCGTGAACTGTTCTTAAGACCAACGGCAGCCCGAACCATTGCACTCGCGGGCACGGCTCAAAGCTAAAGCCCATTGATTGACGGATTGATTTATTGATCAACAGAAGTATGTGAATAGAACCGTTAAAGCTTAATCTAAGTCTTTTAAAAAACGTGGGTAATCTTCCTCGGTACATAAAAAACACGTGTACCACAGGAGCAAAATCTCAGGAGCATGGACTCCGTAAGATATTTTTTTTCTAGCTTTAGTAGGGAAACGATAGACAATAGATTGTTGTTTTGTATGTGATCTCCTCTCAATAGCCATGAAACATTTATCAGTGGACGTTGTGTCATTAAAACTGGCGAAAGACCATGTGGCTATTGATTCAGTAACTACCTCGTCGCATCACTTGCCGAATGATTTCTGCACTGTGTACCAGCTAACTCAAGCTGTCTTTAACTGCACATGCACGTAAAAAAGGTGACTTGAGAAACTTGAAATGGTCTTTTAAAAGACTTATGACAATGAAATTAAAAAATAAATCGTGTAGTGTTAACCTGTCCAAAATTTCGCACACTCTGGACGTATATACGCATGTAACTTGCACATAGGGAAATAAACGGAATTTAGAAATTTAAAGCACTGGATTTCCTTGATCCAATTCGTCAAAACAGCAAGAAGACAAACGTTGCGGGATGTTAACATTTCGATTTATCTCATCAGCCGCATACTAGATACACACAGAATATATAACAAAGGCGCATGACAACGATAGTTGAACAGAGTGAATTTTTAGGCCAAAAGGCCGCTACCAGGGGAGGTGGACGGTGTGAACCATCAATTTTGGCGCACACAACATTGGCGTTCTTTGTTTGATCAGCACAGCTTCACTGATGGCCAGAATTTTGGGGTTTGGGTGTCGTAGCAACACCGTAAACGACCTGGTTGGGTCGACGTTGTGACCTGTCTCCAGGATGTGCTTCGCAATTGAAGATGCCGGGTTTTGCGTTCCGTTGCTCTTTTGACTGTCTGTTCGCTCAGCAGACTGAATCAACCATTCTTGGAGGTGTTTGGCCACACGTTGACGCAAGCACCGGTCCGTTCTGCCGATATAGCTGTCATTGCAACTGCAAGTGAACTGATAAACGACATGTGAGACAGAATAGTTAGGTGTGTCACGTCTAGCGTTTCCATAACTAACTCCCCGAGTTGATGATAAGAGGCACAATTCAGCTGCAGGATATGTGCGGTTCATAGCTGACTGGAGCTGATGACACAGTATAGTGGAGAAATAATCCTTGCTGTGTGAACTGCAGCTCTTTCTGTTGTTTCCTTGCTATGAACCGAGATAAACTTATCCGGATATCCGTTAGCAGGTAGTGCGGTTGTTAGGAAATCTTCCTCTTGTGTCAGCCGGTCATGTGTACAGATTCGCCGGGCTCTGTCGAACAATGTTTTAACTAAACCACGCTTGTAGACCATGGGTGCAAAACTGGAGAACTGGAGGTATTGACCGCCTCAAGTAGCTTTGCAATAAACCGACCGCTGCAGCGTGTCGTCAAGATGTCTCGTAAGTAAAACGTCTAGAAAAGCTAGGATTCTATTCGATTCAGTTTCATAAGTAACAGACAAATTTGGATGTATGGAGTTCATAAGATTAAAAAATGGAAGAAACTTGTCACTTTCAGTAAAAATCAAGATATCATCGACGTACCTTTTAGAAAGGCAACCCTATATGAACAAAGTATATTTGATCCACAAAGCTTCATATAATCACGGATAATTTTAGATTAGGAGGACTAGTCGGCCACTGGGCGCCCGGATTAGTGAACACAACTTAAGACAACTGAGTGCACAGTGGGAAACCGACACTCTTAATAAGGAACGATAGGGAACGCATTCTGCAGTTCACAGAGGCGTTATTAATCAAGCGCAGCTGTCCGTCCCTGTGTGTTCATAAACGATTTTTGATGACATTGCCACAGCTCCGGTAATCAAACGACTGGTTTACCTATACACGCTGCAGATGACCGTGGCAATCCAATCTGGATATCCAATGTTTACTCTTGTACTTCGTTTGTTTATGGTCGCAGCCCTGATTTCCATCTGTTCCCCATCCAACAGCACATACACACGGTTGTACCACACGATTGGTATTCCGGACATCCCAGCAACCAGTATGCAAAGGAGTTGTGTGCACCTCATAAATTGGGCGATCTCCGGGCAAATCTGATAAACTAACCCTCGTGCCCATCTTCCATTGTTGAGCTGAACAATGGAGACTGCCTGCTGTGATGCATACGTTGACCCAGAATGCTGAGGCGAAATTTGCAGGTGAATTCGGTTGAACTATGATGGCAAATTTCCTACGGCCCCTCACAACTTCCAAGTTTAGCTTCAGCTTCAACAGAGAAGGTAGTTGAAGGTAACCTAAACTACACCGTTGGTTTCCAATGCGTGTCTGACCTATCCCGTCGTATGGGATAAGGTTTAAGCCCTTTGTCCTAAATCGGAATGAACCATTCTATATTGTGCTTGGATAAATAGATCAGGTTCTCGTAGACGACGAATATTCACAACTTGTAACCGGCAGGTTTTTAAAAGAAACCTACCTAGTAATAAAGTTATGGAGAGTTGGAATCAGGTCGCAGTATAGTTTATCAGGTAAACGCTTTGATGATTATATTCGTTAAAGTGCGACGCTTTATTTTATTTTATTTATAATATCACCTTCATCTTCCGCTTGGACTTCCGTTAAAATGTTATCCAGCAACAATTTTTTTTAAATTTGTACCTGAAAACCAGATGACAGATTGATCAAAGGGGATGGTATGTGACAACAAAAAATCGGTATTGAATACGATGTGAAAAATAGAACCTTAAACCGCTGAATGTGCGTTTTATGGTTTCCCGTTGACGGTTGAGTAATACAAACTGAAAAAATTGCTCAAGCATTCTGGAAATGCGAGCGTTTATCATCAACAGCAAGTTCCAACAACCAAGGAAGGAAACTTTTCTCCAGTCATACAAAAACACATCATCGCCCGATTCTCCTTGAAATCCTCTGACCCCGATGCTTTCGCGTGATTGTTTGCCATTTTTTTCTTCAGCAAACCATCATAACACAACGCGATCTCAGCAACACTGGAAATGTTTCTTTCGTTGTAACCTAGTAAAACATTGAGCAAGTTGAGCAAAAAAGAATGCTAACAACGCCCTGCTGGATATCTTTTGTTTAGTCACAAAAGTGTATGAAGCTAATACAGTTGATCATACAGATTCAACTCACAGCAGGCTTCCCAAAAACAAAAGCACATTTTAGATGCTTTAAAGCCCTGTATTTTAAGCAAGTTGGCAAGCTTTGCTGCTTTTTCGCCAACACTTTTAAAGGCAGGTATTCCTGAGTTTGCACAAACCATTGAGACATGGCGTCATCGATTTCTTGCAATTTCCTCTCAAAGTGTATATGATATCTATCTTGAGATGACCCATTTCTAATATGCTTCCTGATAACAACCTTGTCTGATATAATGTTTTGGACAGTTATTCAGAATACAACCATAGACCTGGCTAATGAGTTTTGTGTTGTATGCGGTTCTCTAATAAAGGCAAAGGCACGAGTTGCTTTTGCCAAACTGCGTCATCTGTGGCGTCGTAAAGACGTCCGGTTGTCACTGAAAGGAAGGGTGTATAATGCCTGTGTGCGTTCCATTTTGCTTTATGGTTCGGAAACGTGGCCTGTTCACAAAGAAGACATCAACAGGCTTGCTGTGTTTGACCATCGTTGTCTCCGCGAATTGGCCCATATTAAGTGGACTGATCGCGTGAGCAATGTGGCAGTTCGCCGACGCGTGTTCCGGAACGCTCGGGATGCGCGATCAATTGGTCAGCTAATTACGTTGCACAGCTTGCGATGGTTGGGTCACGTACTCCGTATGTCATCTAATCGTTTACCGTACCGGGCATTATATGCTGAGGCCACCAACATTTGGGTCAAACCACGTGGTGGTCAAGCAACAACGTGGTCAGGAAATATGAAGACCTTGACTGCTCCATTGAGCAAAGTGGGTAGGTGTCGCCTGCCTGGATGGGGTCCTCGTGATCACTCAAACCGCTGGTTAGAGACACTATCCGAGATGGCGATGTGTCGCAGTCAATGGCGGACCTGTGTCCATACCATTTGTAATTCTTCCTGTTAGCCTTCTCTCATTAATTCTCAGCCTCCTCAGTAACTTTTTCTTCTAGGATATTCTACGTCACTGTTGAGGTGAACGGCGGCCCGAGCCACAGTACCTTTTGGTCAGGCTCATGGCTGTTATTATGATATGATATGATCTCTAATAATACGATTACAGATTCACAATTCATTGTTCTTTCCGGTGAGCTGCGATAATACAAGGGCGGTTAAGTAGTGTTGAGAGCGTCCGTATCGCTATGGCCAGAAAGTACTTACACCTCCCTCAAGAACACCTCTATTTCCAACGCAAACCTACAGAAACAAACTCGAAACTTTTATGAACCTAAATTGTATCTGCCTTTCCATGGTCAGTCATATAATGCTCACTAAAATAGGGACTTCGCCATGTTTTTCACGTACCCGTGTCAACTATTCAAATTTGGCGTCGTTGAGTTCTAAAACAATTTAGGATGACACCCTTTCAGTAAATTTTACTACTCACTTGTTGCTTAATTAACCCTCCATTCGTAATCGCGTTCTGGACGATCTTTCGGGATACACCAAGCAACCTGACAGATGAGCTCTGTATGGCGAGTGGTTCGGAAAGTTTCTCAAGGAAGTTCGCTTCACTACCACCGGTTGACAGTTGTTGTCTCATGATAAAAAATGTTGGCTCACTTTATCGCGCAGCCTGAATTTGTTGCTCACCTAATAAATCTAGGCACAGTCACGTATTATGTAGCATATCAATTATCGCACTTGCAAACGTTGACGGTGTCAGTGTCAAACCATGTAACTGGACGAGCTTAGCTCACGCAAGTTCCATAATTACAGGCCAGCTGCTGTTCATCACAATACTTGCAACACAGTGATCTCGTACACGTGGCAAAAGAGGAAGTGGGAATACGTTACAATGTGCTACTTTTCAGTTGCTAAATAGTAGACCTACAAGACGCAGGTAAATGCATACGATGCTAGTGGTGCCAAAGAAATGTGAGGAACTTTCGAAAGCTGCAACGTCTGGTGGATGCAACACCTAGGGATGTTGAGTGAACATGTATGCAATTGAAATATAGCCTTGATCGCCATTGAGTCAAACATAATGGAATGTGGAATAACGATCAAATTACTACAATGAATAGCCGCTGATAATTGGTCAAAGGGTCTGCGCTTCGCATTCAACTATTCCAGAGGTACATCAAAGAGCTTCCGGAGCTAACTTTTGCTAACACTTTCTTGTGTTAAGAGGTAAAAGTCTAGGATGCCAATGGTCTCATCATGCTTCGAACTTACCTTGACAGGATCAAACTCTGATCAGACGTTTGGAGTATCTCTTTGAGCTAAAGTAAGTGTGTATGTGTTATTCAATGTGGACTTGGAAAATGGCTTCCGTGATTCGCTGTGCATACAGTACATTAGACATCGAAAATCGATCCGAAGAAGGATCCAGATATCTGACTGTCATCTTGCTTATCTCCAGTCCATTATCACGATACGGCTGCAAGACACGGAGCTCTTTGAATGATAAAAAGGCACTCTCGTGGAGAAAATAAATTGCTAATATAAGACCATAGCTTTAGTGTACCAATCGGGTTGTGTCTGAAGGTTTTAAAGGCATATTCACCGTTGAAAATGCTCGGCAGGTGGATACCAAACCATTCACAGTCTTAAGGCATGTCTTACATGAGCCTCAACTTTCAGTGGTTGGTAGGCGAGTGTGAGGCGGGAAGCCCGTCCCCCGGACTGGTTCACTATTTATCTGATGTCATGGAGGCATCAGTGTTCCCGAGAAGGAGTCATTAAAAAAACCAGTGCAGTACAGCTTTTTAAGACTACACTCATCGAAGGAAAGATAGAATTGTTGAGAGAGATTTGATAAATGCTGCTTACCACCTAGGCCAAGAAAAAATGAGTCCAACTATGCCTTAAATTCAAAATTGTAAGAGATAATGACAACGACCGGTGGTAACACATTCAAGTGAATAGCCACTATGTGAGAGAAACTATTTTGCCTAAAGAGGATCAGAGACCTTAACTTGTACAACTACTTTTCGTGAGCTCAGATGGTTCGCAAAACTGAATATCTCTGCGAAACCTTCAGAGAAAAAAGGCAAGTGAGAATTATGTCGTCTTCAGCCGCACTTTTGGGTAGTTTCCAATACATAATACTATTCTCATAGCAGCTCGCTGAACACGCTCCCAATTCATTTGTCTTATTTTTAAGGCCAGCAAACAACACCGAGTTAGCATATTCAGGCAAGGATCACGAACAGACCCCGTGAAGGGTTTGAAAAGCTCTCTGTCTATCCCT
>JTDE01002643.1:54460-101326 GCA_014338405.1 Paragonimus skrjabini miyazakii
CATAAGTACCTCAGATTTGTAAACACCGCCCTAGCCTTAGAAATACGCGCCTCTATTTCATTCTGTACACCGCCGCCGCCGCTGATGCAACTTCCCAGTTATACAAACCGGTCAACAACTTTCATGACTTCATTAGCTAACATTTAATCTACGTACTCACAGCAATCTTGCAGAAGCACTTTGAACTTCGAGGCTGCAAAGCGCATTCCGAATCACTTAGCAGAATGCGAAATTGCATTCACCGTTGCTTGTGCCGCTTGAAAGTTGTCAAACAGCAACAGTTTATCGTCAGCATAATCAAGATCAGTCAGCCTTCCACCAGGTAGGAGGTCCACACCGGCATCATGTGAGTGACGCAAACAATCCTCCATTATTTCGTCCATGACGAAATTAAACAAAAGTGGTGAAAGGGGACAGCCTTGGTAGAGGAATAGTTCTTTTTCATATGCCTTCCGATAGATATCTAAGGCCTTGTAGAAGATGGACTAAAAAGTACTCCGAGGCTGATATACTCCGTCGGGTGTGTTAAATTAGTAGGAGATAAACCGCTGAGGAAGGGAACCGTCACCCTTTCCTTCAGTTGCAGCTTAGGGTCTGCCTTGATTTATGCTTTAGTTTGGCCACTTAACGGTGCATATCTCGTTACTGTAAAGAACGGTGGGACACTCATCAAACGGGAATACGCGGATTTCATTTCGGAAGTTATTTTAAACACTGCTCTAGTGCTTAACTTAACGGGCAACTTGACGAGTAGGCCCAACGACTTTTTGGAGGCCTTGGAGCGCAGTCTGCTCGCGGCAACCGATTTGATAAAGTCCATAGAGAAGGCGACACTCAAAGTTGACCTGGTCTGGTCGCTCAGGGAGACTGTAGTGAAGAATTGTCTCCACAACACTACCCGTCTCTCGCGGATTGTTTGATTTTCGAGGTCGCCTGCAACCTTCTCTGTCTGTACCGTAGACAGCGCTACTGCTTTTCTTGTCGCAACAAGTATGGGAAGAGCGAGAGCTGCATACTTGTTTAGAGAGGTCAGTTGTTTCCTCATGTCCGAGAGAGAATACTGAATGTCCTCCAAAACCTTTCTCATAGAGGGCATTAGTGCTGAATTTGCAACGATGTTGTCTCTGTAGGAGCGTTCGGGAACACTTTTCAGCTTGTCGTTGAGGAACTTGTAATATAAGGCGAACCGAGATTACCGGTCGAGAATAACGCAGTAGTCAAATAAGAGGCATATTGTCGACACACCAAATTGATGTGCGGGCGAGCGAGCAATAACACGAGGCAACGATGCAGTGGAACTAAGCGAGCGCAGGGCGTGAGTCGTACGTTCTAGTGCACGAGTTACCTGTCGGTGTCCATACTTGTTCAAACAACTGTTTAGGCACATACGATGATTCGCAACAAAAAAGTGCAAACGACAACCGGAACTCTAACGTAGTCAGTAATAAATAAGTAAATGGGATCGCCACAAAATTGAGATCCTACGCATCGTAACACGGGATTTTCAAAAGCTCCTGCTTCCTACTTCCGTCTCCACTCGCCTGATCCATTGATCCGCTGCTTTCTTTTCTTAGTTGCCTTGGTAAAAATACTGCCTTCCTATCAGGACAAAAAATCAGGTGGCTGTTTGCTCATAGGCATTTTCGGTGTTGGTCTTACTTTTACATCGTATGTATGTGTCACATCAGTTGTAGTGCGGTTGAATGTTTCTCCCCAGTTTGAGTTGAAGTGATGATTTCATCTCACATTGTTGCAGCACGCAAAAATCAAACGGGCAACTGGATAGTTTTTGGCAAAAACCGTCAGGTCCGGTAGCCTAAACTGAACGGACTATATATGGAGTATGTGTGCCTGTATATGATACGTCTAGCATCGCGCCTTCAAAGCCAACAGTTAGTGGCACCAGACTGCCAATAAAAGTTTTTGTGTGCTATGGATAGTTCGTCGTGCCTTCAACATGCTTATGCTCTGCCAGCTCTTTATTGTAGTTGTAATATCTCACCTCGTGTATTGCTTCCTAGTTAACTCGCCATGTCTGATGCGTGATGAAACAGCACTGTAGCGGGTATTGCCTGTGGGCACCCGCCTGGTGCGCCGTTTGAACGGTCTGTCATACTTATGAGTATCAGGTAGACTGAGTATGTCCTCGCTGTTTTATCGACGATTAAGGATTAATCTTATCCTTACCTACCGTATGTTATGTTAGAACGGTCCAGCAGAACAATACCCGGTCTGCTTCTTACTACGGAAACACGTGCGACAACGGAAACACATTTGACATGTTGGTTCCGCGTATTATTATCGACCGTGGAAAATAGTGTACAGAGGAACCACGTTGAGGTAACAGACGGATATAAGAAATTAACAGTTTAACTAAAATCAAAAGGAGTAGAACAGCAAAATTAGCAAGTGTACAGTGGAGTACGGCTATCAAAAATGTCACTTACTGTAGTCGCCACATAACCCACCTCGAAAGGCTAGTAAGCATTACACTGCCCTCGTTATTCTACAGAGAAGGGAGAAACGTGTTTTTTCTTTATAGAACATCAAGTCGGATTTGCGAAAGCTGAATCATTAGCCCCGTCGTCATTAGCATCAAAGGCAGCAATACATCAATTATTCGCGCTGATGCTTAACTGTCATCTAGCTAGGAAGAAAAAAGTAAACCCCGAAGCAGAAAAGGAAACGGAAGTGGATTAACTACCGAAGCCATCAGCCATTCAACATCAAGGTGCCTACAAACAAACAATCGAACTAGGAGTGAAAGTAAGACGATATCATATATATATATATATATATATATATATATATAGTTGAGAAAAGGTACTTTTTCCAAAAAATTCGCCATACTTTCCAAGGAAAATGGATTTCTTCATTTTTGGAGATTTGACCGCCCGCCAGAATTCTCGAACATCCGAGAAGTTACACTCACCTCTGATTGGTCCTTTCGGTGACCTAGGCTCGAGGCCGACCCAAACCTATAAATACAGCTGCTATAAACCGTAATTTTTCCTTCGGGCTGAGCAGCAAATAAAGCCCGTTTGAAGGCCCTCTTTTTCCTTACTTGTGGGGGGGTTCTACGTTGCGAGAGTTGGATTTTGATACTTGCGCTCTGATTTCCGTGCGGTTTGGAAATATCGTCGCGTTCGATCGTGATAACGATACTGCTCATGGTCTTTGCGTTTGTTCTTTTCTTTCTCTATCAGGTGGGGTCGTAACATATATGTCATCATAGACAGCAACACATCAGTGGTTCACACTGATGCTTAACTGCTGCACAACCACGAATGGAAAAATCTATATAGGAAGAGAAGAAAAAAAGAAAAGGAGGTTGTGATTATTCGTGGTTGTATGTAGACTGAGGTACTGCCAGGATGCCCAGACCTAGACAGGAGAACGATTAGGGTTCTCAACCAAAGTTTTTGGCTCAAAAGCCTACACCGCAAGGCAGCGGGTGAGTGGCAGTGTACCAGAACTTGTACATTTCTCGGAAGCAGATGCCAACCTTCCTCTAACCCCCAACCTGGAGGACCAGGAGACTGGTTTGTCAGACCTCTACCTACTGACCCGCCTGGTATGAGTGACTAGCGGTGTGGTGGCCACACTGTCCACAAGGAGTGGTAAAAATTCCACAGCAAGATAGCTGACGGTTTCAATTGTTCTGTGTTATTACCTACGTATAATTTAGATCACTTCGACGTTGATGCCATTGAACCCGACTGGCTGTCACTTTACCTAAAATCCACCACCTACTTTGCGAATCACGAGGACCGAATCCCAAGAAATGAAACCGACCTACAGTGATTAACCCCTTAGTGAATGACTTCACTTCTTTACGGCAGGTCATCTTCTGTCCGTCCCGCACCTCACGCCAACCGGCTGCAGCATCGGCGAAATGTGTTAAATGACTATCTGACATTCTTATTACGTGGCGTAACCATCTGCGTCTGGACAAACTCGAAGGTTGAACAAAGGAACTCACTGGACGCCCACTACCAGATACTCGATTCCTACCTCATCCCTGCCTATCTGTTGGTGCCATCTGATACGAACGACCGGACGCGTATTTTTGGGCAATTCATTAAAATCATATGTGCATTTTTAATATTTCATTTCAGCGGAATACTACAAGTTTTTGTTGCGTAATCTAGACAGACACTTGGTGAAGGCATTCGCTTCCAACTTTTTGTCTACTTTGTCAGTTATCTGAGATCCAAAGTTTACGACTTTCCATTGGACACCATGTCGGTGTTTTCAAGCTATCTTGTTTGTCATATGTGTGCGTTTTTCTTCAGCCGACTCCTGAAATAAGTTAATTCCGGATGACTGCCGTGATGCTCAGTTCAATACGGAAGCTCACACTGGATATCTCATGTTGCTCATTGTCCTGCGCCAGGTTATCGACAAGTTCCTGTTTGTCTGTTCCGAATGCGTTCAATCTGTTCGTTAAAACTAAATATGGAGAACTCAAGCAGAAAGATCCATCATTAAAAAGTAACGAAATCTTTCGGAAACTGGGTGAGGAGTATCGAAAGTTGACTAGTAAACAAAAAGAGGAACTCAAGAGTCACGGATCAACGATCGCCTCTCAGATGGATGTTACTCTCGTGGATAAAAGGAAAAGGTTGATGGTGAGAGTACTTTTCTTTCGTTCATAGGTCTACCACCATAGAGTGCGATTAGTTAGATACAAATGTTGATGTTTTTTGACTAGGATCTTAAAACCTGTATTCGTTGTTTAACTCTCTTCTAGTGTATACGGTCTATCCACTCTTGCAAAATCATCTCTTTTGTCTTGTGTTAGAGAGTACAACGCGACGATCTCGGCTGAGAGTAAAAATGAATCAAAAGTGACTGTTGCAAAGATTGATGGTTGTATTGAACAGAGTTCTTATCGCTTGGTAGATCAGTGACACAGTATACATTCTTCGACGAAAAGACAAAGTTGGTTTAGTTAGTCCGGACGGTTTAAATTATCATCAGCGTGACTTATGTAGTTTGAAGTATAAAACCATGTGGTGGTAGCTGATACGTCCGTGTGGTGCGTCATCGACTGTTCCGTATGCGCTGTGTGCGTGTCTATCGATCATTCAATAGCTATTGGGGTTGGCCATCCTACCGACCGCGGGGACTAATCATACACACGTCTCTTGTGTGCACAAGTACATACTGTTTCACCTTTGCTTGACTGCTCTGTATTTGCTTATGTCGTTGTTGCAATAAACCGTTCCTCCAGTCGGTTATTCTGCCATACGGTGAGCATAGCAATTTGGCGACGGATATTACTCGGATTATGGCAAATTTTCTCTGCACCTCCCTAATTTTGGGACTTACCTACGGAAAAGCCTACCGCCGAATAGTTGTTACAGTAAAAAAGAACTAATTTTACGAATTATGGTCATCTGCTCAATCATAACCAGTGTGAATGATATCGTAAAAATTAGATGATTTCGTCATTACCTCGGTCAGGAAGAACAACGGAACTTTGAAAACTTACGATTACACATCAAATAAGATTTGTCATTCATACTGGAATCATCAGACGGAGAGGACGACAACATTTTCGTAGCACGCTATAAGTTCCGTACGATGCGTCAACGTACTGATGAATTTGTCGACGACTTTATCTCACGAATTCTTTCGACTCTTCCAGACTATGCCTACGGACAGATCACGCAGCATCGTATCGAACAAGCAATGCTTATCCAAGAACTTATTACCGGTATTCATGACGAAAAAGCGCGTGAGCGATTGGTATCCGAAGGTATGCAACTCTTAACATAATAGAAAACTTGCGATATCGTGCACCAACGTGCTAATTTGGCCAATGAGCTTGCATAATTTCCCTCTATGAAACTTATGTTGCTATGTTCAAAGGAAAACGTACAACCACTAGAGAAGAAGATACGAGCTCTACTAGATGCGTCTTCATCTGAAAATATGAGCGTGCTTCGGTCATTTTTAGGAGTGGTAACTGTTTCTCGGTTCATGGCTTTCGTGGCGAAACACTTCCACCACTTTTATCAGTTCCTCCAAAACGGTGAAGCTGGCAGTGGACCCAGATTCATGAAACTGAATTCAACACAATTCAACAGATTCTTACTTTAACGCGCGTTCTCATACATTATGATCCCGAAAAACCAATCGCGATGCTTTTCCATACGATCTTGGTGCCGTGCTGTTACGCAACGTCTCATCTCTTACTGTTCCACGACAGTGAGCGCAGCAGAAAGAAATTACTTACAGCTTGATCGGGAAGTCCTGACTATCATTTTCGGCGTAAAACGATTCCATCAATATCTTTTCGGACAACGGTTTACAATTTTTACGGACCACAAGCCTCGTATTTCGTTATTGAGTGAGGAAAAAGCGATATAACAAATGACATCCCAGCGGATAATTCTTTGGTTTCCCATCTTATCTGCTTACAACTATAAAGTTCATTACACTCCCGGACGATCCAGTGCATGGTGTTGCCTTGGGCAGGTTGCCATTACGAGATACGCCGTCCACAGAAAAAGTGCATGTTATTCAACGTTTCAACCATTTTCTTATTACATCGGTGGATATACGACGGGAAACAGAAAAAAACACCGAACTAGCCTTAGTCAAGCGGTACTTGCAGATGAGATGGCCAGAACGGACACCTGACGAACTTGCACTTTTCCGACGGAGGATGACCGAATTCGGTCTTCAGAATAGGTATCTACTTTGGGGAGGTGTATTAAGGTAAATGTTACTTATAGTCAGAAGGTAATCAACGTTAATAAAGTGCATATATGACACATAATTAGCAGTGTACCGAATGCATATAAATAGCAAAAACTATAACAAAATGTTTGTACTTATCAAGATCCGGATAGTGCGGTAGCAATTACTGACAGTTGCCAGTCACCAATTGAGCCAGTGGGCTAGTCGCCAATGTGAGATTGCGGGGTATGATGGACGGCTGGTTTGATGTGAGAGCAGTTCTTCAACTGTAATTCGTTTACTGGATGAAGCTGTACAAATCTTGGAGTCGGATGTTCTCATTGTTGGACTGCGTATTGTTTACCTCGCATGGTGACGTCAAGGTAGAATGTGTTATTCTGCATGCTGTACAGCAGCGAATGATCATTCCTCTTGGTGTGTCACGTAGATGTGTGACGCAACTCGATTCGTTGCTATGACAATGTTTATGGCCAGGAGCCATGTCAAACAATGAACCAGGTAATGTGTTGGTGGCATCGACACTCACGTTGCGGACAGAGTTGGAATTGCTCACCATACCGGACGTTCCATGTCAGGCTTCGTATAGGGCGGTACTTGTTAGGCGCTGTGCCGGGCGTTGATTGAATAAACGGCTGTTTTCATGGTTCACATTAGTCTATAAAATGTGGGTCAGATGAGTATCGGTTTAGAGGCATGTTACGTACATATTGCATGCATGCCAGATTCACCAAAGCAGTTAAGGAACGTGGACAGACGGACTCATTGGAGATGTGATGATGGGTTTATCATAATGTTCCAGTTAACCAAACAGCAACTTGTCAATTTCGAATGAGGTTCGATTACCTACAGGTGATTCCGAAGAGGCTGTTATCATTTGTGCTTGATAAGCTGCATGATGCTTCCTCAAGCGTCGTGGAAATGAAATCGTTTTTACGTATGTTCCACGCTGGATGGTGTCGTTGGGTCATTATTTAACTCATGTGCATTATCTCCGGAAAACCAAAATGCAGCCCCGAATGTACCGATGCACCCCTGGAGATGACCAGAAACGCCATGGAAGCGAATCCATTTGGAATTTTTCGGCCCGTTTAAAGGTAAAGTGTTTACTGATCGTGAGTGTTCATTCCAAATGCTCACATTTTCCCAACGGTGACAACGACTAGCACAACAGTCAAATTACATACAGCCCTCGCAATATTTGGCTTGCTAGGAACTATTGTGACCGACAACGGTTCTGTGTATTATCAGCGCTGAATTTACAGACTTCATTACTTCGAGTGGAATCAAGCCTGTTATGACAGCACCTTATCATCCCGCTTCGACCGACCTAGCTGAACGTGCTGTGCAGACAGTGGAGAATATGTTGAAGAAGCAACCTAGTACCCCTTTGCATGTGCATCTAGATCACAGTTTGTTTGACAGAATCTTGCCAACGAAACTACTAGCAGTAGTCCCGCCGAACTCACGTTTAGTTGTCGTCTTCGTACTCGGCTGGACCTACTTTACGGAGGTCCTCAATCAAAGTTAATCGCTAATCAGGTGCTAACAAAAGACCGTTTCGACATGCATGCTAAAAACAAACGTGTTTGGGTCTGATCCCGTCCTAACGGGCAGATTGTACGGGTTCAAATGGAAGACGCGAATGGTGCGACGCCATGTAGATCATGTGCAGCCGCGGGCATCCAGCCTAAGAAGCGTTGTTTCTCCGATAGTTGCCACCTCTGACGCGCATGACGCATCCATGGCTGAGCCAACGCCCTCTGTTAACCTACCTCTGCACCGATTCCAGCGTCGGCGTCATCCGGTAGAGCGTTGTAAGGCCTGATTGCCTCAACTAACGGAGGAACAGATGATACGTCTGTATGATGCATCATCGACTGTTCCATGCGCTTTGTGTGCGTGTCTGTCGATCATTCGATAACTATTGAGACTGACCACCTTACCAACCGTGGGAACTAATCATACACACGTCTCTTGTGTGCACGAGTGCGTAATGTTTTACGTTGGCTTGACTACTCTCTACTTGCTTATGTTTTTTGTTGTTGCAAGAAACCGTTTCTTTAGTCTGTTATCATTCTGTCAAGCAGTAAACATTTTTGGAGCTTTTTGTTGACTTCTTGTAATGGATGTGGTACGTTCAGTCCTACATTTGGACACTTTCGCTTCAACTTCTTTTGCTTCTATGGCAATCGTGCCGATTACTTGTGATGTTCCCACTGGGTAGTTGTATTTTTCATACGGCCAAAGAATAAAACAGTGGTTTGCGAGCCCCTAAACGGATAGGTAGCTCCGGCCGAAAGTGTTTACTGTACTAGCCGAAGTTACCAATTAACTAGGCATCTAATGAAAGTCATTCATTACGCACAGACTGCTGTCGATCAGAGGAGACCCGGAAATGTAGTTGGTACCGTGGTCAAATTATGCTGGCATTATGGACGAGGTTGCATATTTCTGTAAATTCCAATAATTACGGTGTGCCGTATCCTATATATGTGGTGGAGCGCTCGTCGGGTTCGGACATGCTGGTTCGAATCCAGCAGAAGCCCAGATTGTTTACAGTTGAGTGTTTTCTCCATTAACAAATCTAACAATCTACTTAGTAGTAGCAAAATGTGGGTGTGTTATTATTAGACCACTTCCATCTTGTGCTATTAAATTGCCATTGTTTGTGTGTATCGTTAAGATTCATCGCTTTTTTATTTCCTCATGCAAATCAACTGTGTCGGTCCATGCATGACCCTAGACTCGTCATTTGTACCTCGTTTGCGATGTCTAGCATGTAATTACAGCAATACTCGGCATCAGTCAGTTGGACCTGTCGCTTTTTACACTCTCACACGAAAACCTGGCTCTATGTGGGCAAACATTATGTAAATATAACCATGTTAACGGGTAGCCGTGTAATTTAGAGGCCCGATTGCACTCATCGTGATGAGGTGGTAGTCAGGTTGAGATTGAAACTCATCACCATCGTCTTTGAGAGCAATACATCATAGGCTGCTCTTATTATAATTGAAATATAGCCGTTTAAGAAACTGAATTGAATAAACGGTATCGAAATGGATCTCTTGTATTAAGAAACGAAGCGCGCGAGAGAGAGATGAGAAAGTGACCTAAGTTACGAAATCGTAAGGGTCTGTGTTCAAAGGGCCAAGGTCGAGTTGGATGAGCGATGCTCTAACCCGTGAGAAGACGGCCACCACTTAAAATTCCGAGCTGTCAAATTCAGAACCCTTGGAGCTTGGTCTGCCTTCGTAATCCGATATTTAGTGCAGACAAAAGGACTCATTTGATTCATGCTTTTGATAGTGCCACTCAGCATTGAGTTGCTTTTTATATATGTTCAAAACGGTCACAGCTGGTTCCGAGAGTAAACTGAATAAATGAACTTGCTTTCAACCACAAATGTCGAGTGTTTTCTATACAATCTTTGTTCACCAAACGGCTGAGTTTACCTCGTTCTTTTCTTCGCCTTTGATGTCCATTTTGAGGAAATTTTATCCCCTCAGAATAAATGCCGAGGCTAATGTTGACTGAGCTTCTTCGTCTTCCATAGCTACGTATGATTGATACTGATGCTTACATGTGCTACAACTGTGGAGTAAACGATCCTACGATTCGAATAGCCCCATGAGTTCATTAGAAGTAAAAGGGTGTTTTGGCGAACAGTCTGTTTTCGGTTATTCAATTTTGTCACCTAATTGCCCTCCAATTCACAATCTCGTGATGTAACTGTGTGACTAATTGCTTTTGATTTTGATCGCTTGACAACCATGATGATGTAAAATGTTATGTAATTGGCCCGATGATGAATAACCGAAAACAGACTGTTCGCCAAAACACCCTTTTACTTCTAATAAACGATCCTAGTTTAGTGATTCGGAGAACGGTTATTAATTCTTAATCTCTGCTTATCTAAACTCCATTCCGCAATCCAAAATTTGAATTCTTTTATGTGATTCGCCAAGATTTAATGAGTTTCTCACTGTTTTACTTGATACCGTGTACTTCTTTCGTCTGTAAAGATAGAACGTAGCTGCATCGGAATCATTAGTATGCTGTTCTTGTCTAGTGACTTGATTTACGCTGGTAAAGCGAATAAACCTCATGTTTCTGAACATACTTTACCGCAACGCAGTTGGTTTAGCCAATTCTGTTCATACCGTGCGGCGGTGACGGCACCCGACTGCTGTTCACGCGGTCCAGTTGTCGTGACTGCTGCTTTTTCAAGTTAAGCGTTCTACATGTGACCTAATCTGTCGCATAACTGCAAGCGTCTGCTGATTGTGGGGGTTGGTAACTCATATTGTTGTTACCCAAACCGTCTTGGTCATGCTCATTGTTTGGCTTTTAAAAATGGCCGATGAATTCGTGGTCGCGTAAACTAGCAAAAATGATATGTGTACTCTGTGGTGCCAATTGCCGTCCCTTGAGTTTTCACTCCCTCACAGTGGCTTAGTTGTAACCGCACCTGATTACCAATCACATGGTTTCAAGTTTGGTTCCGGTTGTCGGGACCGTTCTTGTCAAGGGGGGTAGGCAATCAATGAAAACGTTAGAAACGTGACTCCCATGTTCGACTGTCGGTGTTTACAGCTATACAACGATGACTTTAAGAAATCTGTTTGTTATTAAGCATCAGATAAGTTCGTTCGCGCATTTTTAACTGCAGAGCGATACACTAGCAGACGATCGAATCACATTCTGAACATGTCAGTTGATTATCTGCTGTACTTCGAGCACTGCTTGTTAATACAATAGTCTTCGTTTTACTACACCGATTTATTGGTTGCCCACCCTACACCGAGCTGCTGGTGGGCATTAAATTCAGGCTGGACAACTGATGAAGCGGTGTGTTAAAACAAAATCTGTTACAGCAAGGTTATCTACTGTATGTATCCTTCGCCTCCGGGTCTGGGAACACCCTCCTTTACACAACTTAAAAAGAACATGAATTTGACTGAGTTGTCTGTGATCTGATGAAACGAGAATGTAGAGTTAGTGAATAAGTTGCCTTACAGATTCTGTTGACTTGTCATTTTCATCCCGGTTATCTGCTTACAAACTACAAACACTTTGCTCCTGGTCGTTTATGATCTGACAAATATTGAGTTCCATCGCTTGCTTGATTTCTACACTGTTAATCAGAGCTGTTGATGTTCATGAGGATGATGCTTCGTTTCCCAGTTCGCGCCCTTTTTTTCATTTTTCATGTGGCCATTTCACATTATACATGTTAGATTGAAAAGAAAGTTCACGATCGGACACTTCCGCTGACCATATGTTCATAAATAATGTCCATGGTCTGATCACGACACTTCTTTCACATGAATCTGACTGCTTCCACTGAAATACGTGCACTTGGCTTTAATTCCACTTAGCCTAGTGCAGTTTTGAAAATGGCAAACAACTCGTTTCAAGTTTGCTTAACGAGGCTTCACAAAAGGGCGTCAGTTATTTTGTTCTGATAGCTTTTTCGATTACAGTGCATCATACTTTTAGCTTCAACCAGGAAGCCCATAGTGTCCCACTGAATCAGGCACCGACCTTAAAACCTTTTCCCTCCGAACTCGCACGGTAGACTGACCGTATACATGCCCGCTGATCGTCTGGAAGCCTCATTGCATGACAATTGATAAATTAGCGCTTGTAAAACATGTCTTATATATCAAAAACAATTTATTGTGGATAAATAACTGGAGCCTCAGTTAAAATAACTGGAATACTGCTTACATTTAATCGCAGTCTCTGCACTCTTGCAGACTTTCTCATCAACCTCTTGAAAATAAGCGCTAGATTGGAGTTTCGCTCTTGTTTGAACTCTTCAGTTGTGCATATGGTCGGCATGACTGGAACTTGGACTCCGGTCCGCGCGCTGATGAAGCTAACAGGTTGACATCAGCACCATCGATTTTATATTAGGCACTGCCGGTTCTTCACGCTTAGAAGCTCGGCCACGTTTGCTAGTTAGTGATTATCAGGTTTCCCGATCGTCTTGAGAGGAGACAAGGTAACTATTCTGTTATCTTCGATCGATCGTCCTGCGGTTCGAATCTCTTAGAAAAAGTGACTGGTCGTTTAATCGTGATAACTTGGCTGTGCTTAATGTGCAGTAGTCAACACGCTTGCCTCGGCAGAACATGGATGAGAATCCAACTTTCGATTATACCAAGCGTATGTGTCACTGTCATGCTCTAACATGAAGAAAGCTCGAGTCTACCGCTTCTGTTCGAAAGAAGATGGCTTGGAAGTTTGTTTGAATACTAAGGCTGTAAGTGGTGCTCAATTCATAAAACCTGTTTTCCGGTAATTGATATGGTATTTGAATTATGTAGGTAGAGCGCCACTCACGTTTGATCGTTGTATTTTTCAGCCCGACTCTTTCGAAAACGTACACCAAAGCTCGTCAGTAGTGCACATTTTGTTCACGACCGGAATTTGAATTCCGGTCTACGTTTTTATAAGGCAATCGGACTGAACGCTGCGCCATTGATCTCACATTAAACGCCAATGCAGTTTTTGTGATTTCAACTTAGAGGGGACTCCTAGTCGCGAAACCATCGGTTGGAATTAATAACAGTTACTGTGTCTCCCCTGTAGGCGAACGAACAAACCGAACCTTATTCAAGCGAATATGGCTGCTTGCATATAACAATTCAGTCCTGCTCAATGTGAGATCATTGGCGCAGTGTTCAGCACGGTTGCCTCATGAAAGCACAGTCGGAGTTTCAGTCCTGGCCTTGGCAAGGATATGCATTACCGACAAGTTTTAACGAGGACGAGTCTCTTCTTTCGAAAGGGTCTGATTGAAAAGTTTATGGGAATGCGACCGCTTATATCAACCAAAATCCCTTATTACGTAATAATGAGATAGCATATCTACGTGTTCGCCTCGAAGGAGACAGCAACTGTCTTGTTAATTTCATTTGACGACCCTACGGCTGGAACTTCTCATTAAGTTGAATTCACAGAAATCCGTAAACTTGTCGGGCAACGCCTTAACATAGACAAGACCCAAATGGAAAAAACCTAGCCTTCGGTTGAACTCAAGTCAGTGACAAGTGGTCTACTGGCTGAGCTGCGAAGCTTCTCCGGGTCAGGCTCATGGCTGCTATAATGATGATTTCACGCTGGAATCCACCCAAACTACCGCTGGGTATTGTTCTTGATACTTCCAAAGTGATTGGACAATCTCAAGTGAATGTGGCTGAGCGTCTTGATATGATAATTCAGCCATATCTAATATTGGGTTAATAGCGCAGTTGTCAACGCGGTCCCCCCCCCTTCATGGTTGTAAGACACTTGGGCATCAGCGCAATCCACTGGTCTATTTCCCTGTTTGATGGTGGCGCGGACCGAAATTAGAACCACGCGGACACATGCACGTACTGAGCTATGACCACAACGGTACCGCAGCACCCTTTCGCTACGTAGTAGATTGGTGAGAATTTCTTAGGAACGACTGTTGTAAGGATAATTTTAGTTGTTTTCTTCAATTACTGTCAATTCATTTAATTACTTTGTTACTCAGTTCATTTTCCTCTGACTTCACACAGTACGCACACAAGCATGGGATGCCAAGAAAACCTCCTATTTCCGGCCTTAACGTCTACATTCGAGAGAAACTTTGCGACTTAAAAGTGAGTTTTGTTGATTTATGTGTCCGTGTAATCGACAGCAGTTTTGGTCGGAGTGGAGATTTTCTTATCTTCATCCACTTAACGTCTTTCGACTCTGTGTCCAATTACGAATATCCTATTTCATTATCTTCTGGTTTCACGTCTTGCGGGCAGACTTTGAACATGTTCGCCTGTTAATACATCACTGTCAGTTTTCGAATATCAGTCGGCTGACCTCACCCTCTGTTGTTTGGTTAGCCTCCCTTATACCCTAGTATCCAGTCACGCACCACAATAAGGTTGACCGTTAATTTCAAAGACCGCCTTATCGGACTATTTTCAATTCGCTCATACTCGACTGCAGAGTCCTAGAAGAACGAGGGTTCGATCCTATTTGAAATGCGTTGGTAGCTTACTTATCAAGATTATGAATATGAGGGTCATTCTTTTGAGTTACTTATGTATGTTTAATCTACACGGACTTAGAAGGAAACACTTCAGGCTCCTAGGATTCGGATCCATAACCTCCAGTCTGGAATCTCTGGACAAGCTCGCAAGCTGTCAGTAACGTCAACGAATGTGCTAATGACTGTACGAATCTGAAAGGCGGCTTTGCTCCTCTATCAAATGTTTTCGCACCATGCCAGTTTGTCTCGATTCTCTCTCTTTTGTCAAACAACCCTACTGCGTGATCCCCAATCATGTTTTTACGCAAACACTGGAGACTTACCTCATTTACCGCTGGCGACGGAAGTCATTGTCAGAATTAGAATGTGCCAAACACCAGGGTTTCTCTGCCTGAAGGACAGAAGCCTCTACTTGCCACCTTTAATCACCGAACCCTGATACAAACAGGTCGACAGGCAGTTCTTCCACGTACTTTGGAGACCCTCGCTATCAATATCTCTTGTCTTGCTGAAACGAGCTTTCAGGATTCTAACTCAGTGCAACATCTCCAATCTCCCTCAGCTGCCACGTCATGCGCTTGTCTGGAGACTCTGCGATTCAAGCCACTGGTCAAGCCGGTGTTGGAATTGCTCCAGACGCATACGAACAGAAGGCGCTGCTTGACCGGATTGCCGTCAACAGCCACCTATGCATTGTCAGACTCAAAGGTACGAGAGGCACCCATCACAACCGCTGTCTACTTGTTGTTGCGATAAATGCCCACACAGACTGTAGTCCAGACGCAGTCAGTGATGATTTTTATCACCAGCCCATTAACCGTCTACACACTCCGCGGCGCACGGACATTGTAGTACTGGCTAAAGACGTGAACGCTCAAGCGAGTGGGGTAATTGCTGACTAGCGTGACTTAGGTTGCTCGCACTCTTACGGTACTCGTCGAACAGACAGTGGTGAGTGTGTGTTGTAGCTCTGTGCTAATAACGGTCTGTATCTGGCAAGTACTAAATTTTAACGTTCTAGATGTCAATGCGTCACCTGGCTACCTCTATCGCCGAGTCAGTCGTGGACACAGATTGACCACATGGCCGTCAGCTATCGGTGGTGTGGCTGTTTCCAAGATTACAGGTCGATCTGGAGTACCTGCGTGGATTCCGATCATGCACTGTCATTCGCCAAGCTTGTTTTGCCTTTTGATAGGAGATAACTTCGCTGTCAACCACAAGTTGATGTATCTGTACTAACAGGGCCACAGGCGATTTACGCTTACCAGTGTGCGCTTGCTTGTGATCTAGGTTCCCACTCACTAGACGATATTGAAACACATTGGACACATATACGGTATGCCATGCATAAGTGCGGTACTGCCTCATGTGTTGGTACTACTGCCAACTGCTTGATCTCTATGCTGTTAGTTACGGCTCGTATCAAGTGGCACCAGCGAGTAAGCAACGTGGAGGTTAGGAAGCGGATGTTTGACACTGATTGTCAAACGAGTTGGTTTGTTCTGTCACTACATTTGCACAGACTTAGGTGGTTAGATCATGTACTAAGTATACCAGCTAGTCCTCTGCCACACCGAGCACTCTTTGCCGACGCTGCGGTCGATTAGGGCAAGGTGCGAGGTGGACAGATGATGACCTGGCGTAGAGAAATGAAATCGTTCACGAAGGGGTTGGCTACTGTAGATCGGGTTCGTCTTCCGGGTTGGAGCCCTCGCGACTCACAGAGTCGGTGGCTTGAGACGTTAGGTGAGATGGTGGCCAGTCGACCACACAGTGGTGTGAATGTTGTCGTTGTTTGACCGAGTTGTCTGTGAAGTAAGTGCGTTTAGTGGTGCGGGGCAGTGAAAGCCGTGAGGAAGCTGTCTTGCTGATGACGCTTTACTTTCACTTACAGCTCGGTTGTTTGTTTGCAACGTGTAGGCACCTTGATGTTGTATGTTTGAATCTAGATGTAGCAATTTTTAGTAGTCAAGTCCCCTTCCCCTCCCCTTCTTTTTTTCTCTCTTCCTATACAGAGTTTGCCTGTTTGTTCTTCGTGGTTGTATGGCAGTTAAGCATCAGTGTGAACCACTGATGTATTGCTGTCTATGATGATGATGATGCCCGACTGGGGTCCAAAAGACAATAAAGCCCTTCGTCGAGTACGCTGTCTGATATCACGAAGAATAGAAGTCAATAACGCGCACGTCGCGAGTCTGTGTGAAAATCGTTGTGACTTTTCCTTTTTATCCCTTCACACTGTTTTTTCCTCACTTTACGCATTAATTTTTTTCTTCTCACACTGTGACACGTTTGCCACTCCTTGTTATTCTTCATTCAAAACCCAAAGTATCACTTCTGTCATTCTTTTCCTGTTCCGTGTTGAAACTATGCTTGCCCGTTCCCTTTGTTTCTTCGGTACTGAGCTTAACACTCTATAACCGTTTTATAATAAACCTCTTGTGATAGCCCTTTTTCATTAGTGAAAACATTGCTTCTTTCTGTAGTTATCTCTTATAGCCTGTGTCCGTACGTTGATGTAATGCTGTGTGGAACACTGATTCTACTGTTTGCATAAACTCGTTTAAGGTGGGGAATTTAGAACTGGACTAGATTGACTGACCTCTCTAACAGGCCTAATGATTTGGGACAAGATTGCATGTGTTCATCTAAAGCCACCTACTCTTTAGCAAATCCATCTGTCCGGTTGTATCGATGTCTATTTTATATTGTTTTCATGCGTCATCTATTTCCCAATACCACTGAGTTGAGCATGGTATTGAACCATGTCATTGCATTTTTAGTCTACTCTCTGTCACTTTTAGATCTGTGTAGTCAATCACCTGCCTCAACTATCCATGATTTTGTACTTCACCTGAACCAAGGAAGCCTGTAATTCGGAAGCGAAGCGTTTCCAATAAACAAAAGTATCGCACTTGCTCAGTTCGTAACTCCTCTCCGTAGAGTATTTTGGCGCTACTTCCCGGTCGACTTAAACGAAATGCGTGATATTTTGCTGCAGCCTTGGCACGATTGCGTTTCTCCGGATCCTTCCCCTCTCGCAGACAGCATTACTAAAGCATTCATTGATGGACTGCATTCTCGTTTCCGTGACCCTGATTAGACTTCCTTTACCGAACGGTTCAACCATATCTTTTGTTTCGCATATAAGTAGTGTCGTTTGTATAAACGATGGCGCGTCAAACCCACTCCTTCCACTTTTCTGTAGATCCTTTGGAAGCCCATAACGCCTGCTTGGCTACTATCGATAAAGCTAAGGAATATTTCATCAGCCGGAAACTATCTGAAATGACGGTGACTGATGGTTGTAGAGTTCGACCAGAATTTGTCAGTGACCTCCTTTCTTTCCATTCTGAAAGATGACATCAATCACGTTTTTCTCACAAACGATAAGGCCGAAGTATTCAGTCATCTATTTACCTCCAACCCCACTATCACTTCTGTCACCTTCTCGCTTACCTCAGCTCGGTTACACCGTTTCGTCCGTCCAATCTCACAACTCGTAATTTCCTTCTAGCCCCAGATCCAAATAGACATTGTCCTGTAACCCTTACACCACTTTTGTCTAAAGCTGTAGAACTCCTTTTCGCCAAGCCTATACTGCACCACCTGGGGGAATGACAGACAACCTAGTGGTCACTAGTGTGGTTTTCGATATCAACGCTTTACAGCCGACCTCCCTACTTTCGTTTCTCATGTCTGATCACCTGCCATAATCTGACTGTGCCACTGAGTAAAGTAGATGGGTATCGCCTGCCTGGTTAGAGCTTTCTTACTCGCTCAAATTGCTGGCTGAAAACCCTATCCAAAACGGCGTTATACCACAGTCAGTGACGTGCCTACATTCATGCCACTTCTAGTTCTTCCGCCTAGATTTTTTTAAACTTCTAACCTTCTTAGCAAACTTTGTTATTCCAAGTCAATTTTGAGGGGAACGGTGGCTCGAACCACAATCAGGCTGATGGCCGTTGTGAATGGATGAATGAGTGAAGTAAGCTTAACGGCAGCTAGAACCCCGTATCACGATTGTAGAAATGTTGGCCTTGTATCTATCATACCAAAGATGCTTATGCGACGGCTTCTGAAACGCAGAGAGAACTGGGTAATGAAAGAAAAGTCAGATATCCGACGTGTTCACGAGTGTATCGATAAACGACTATCACTGGAGTATCGATGCACAGTTACTTAACCGACGGTAATTGTATTTCTGGACATGTTGGTTGCTTTTGACTCAAAGAGAGACTTGGCTGCTTCAGCTAAAGGGTGCATATAGACTCTGTATTCCACCCTCGTCTCCTCCAGTTAGCCTGTATCAATCCTACTGACCATGTGAGCAACGCGATAGTCCATCGGCATGTATTTGGAAAATTGGCACGTTCGCATCCCGATTGCCGATGTAATAAAAAGGCATTCTTCGTTGGTCAGATCACGTACCCTGTTGCACTGTGCATTGTTTAGTGTGGTTACCGATTGTTGAACTACATCACAAGGCGGCCTGACGATAGCGTTACCAGTAGCTGTGTAAGCCCTGACCGCACCGATAATCAAGTTTGATTGGTGCCGTCTGCTTGCCTGAGAAGTCCGCGGCCATCCATGCAGCTAAGTTGTCTTTCAGCCGAACCAGTGTGTCGAACTCACTGGCGAACCCATATCCTTAAAGTTACCGACTCTTTCTTTTTCGCCCGGTTTTTTTCCATGCATTTGTATATATTTGTTACTTTGCTATTTCATGGACCACTATCACAACCAACGACACTCAGGTCCATGGTGTCCACGACTACAGTTCAAAGCTGAATATGCTGATAGTAATGGTTTGGTTGTTTACTGTTAGCTAGTTTATTATCTTGTTATCTAACTCTCATTCTGTGCTATGCTATATCGAAGCAATAAAACTCGTGGTGTACTTTTGCACCAATGAACATATGCTTCACTGTATTGAGTCACTTGTAGAGCTTAATTCTATCAATGTTTCGGCAAGATTACTTGAAGTAACCGTGGCTTGAATCCGTGACCATGCTTAATCGGTAATCACCGTTGACAATATTGTGAGCTTAAATGACATGGAACTGTGCTGATTAATGTACGGATTTCACAAACTTTGTAACAGTTTGTTACCGTGAATATCAGTAACACTGGGTACATGAAAAGCTTCATGCCGTTAGCGTGCGCTTGGAAAAACCATCTGCGCCTACTAGACATGTACCTCGTATGCCGAACAAACGTCTGTCGTATCGCGTGCTGTCAAGTGTAGCCACCGACAATCAGAAGACCTTGCAATTCGATCTGGCGAGAACGTCATCACGTGTCATTAAAACCTTAGCCATTTTGCTAAGGGGGGTGGGGACATGCGAGAGTCTACAGAGACGTGCTACAGTTCTATTTTGGGACGTCTGTACAATCAGGTGTCATGTAGACTGGAGATAGTTCTAGCCTTTATATCATCTAAACAAGACCGAGGTATTCCAGATAGGCAGTAGTTTGATCTCATGGGACTGTACGTTTCCTAGACTAAAGCCTACGTAGCCATTCTCAATGCCACTATTGCCCTCCATATTTTGTGGTTTCTTCTACCTCGCCTTTTCACCACTTTTCTTTTGCCTGTGAAATAGAGCATACTGGATTGTCCAGACCTAGATAAAAATCCTGGAGACAGCCCCTACTCAAACCCATCATCTCAGCTCTGATAGTCGACATCACTACTTACTTATCGATCTCTCATTTTCATGTTGGTTATTGAAATGTCATCAATAACAGTTTCATTGTAAGTTTCAGAAATGTAACAAGAAATTAGTTCCTTCGATGCGTTGAATTTTTCTATCAGTTTAAGGTCCGTGCTCAAGTGTGTGGCACCGCTGCGCGTCATATGAAGAAGACAACAAATCATTTTTGACACCTTAACTCAGAGGTTAACTATATTCGGCCCGCTGTCCCAACATAAGACAGCATCGATTTTCGACGGTTCTTGCGTATGCGACCAGTTCTGCTAGAAAATGAACAGCTGATAAGTTTTTAAAAAATCCCAGCTACTTGTATGACTTCTCTCTGTCTGGTCTCGTTTAGCTTATTGCCCAATATTCTGATATTCGCTTGACAGACATGATCGAGCATCGCGCTGATTTGTTCCACTCATGGCTTCTTTGACTTTATTGTTATCAAAAGTGACCACATAAATTGTTTTTTTTTTTGACTACTTACCGTTGGGCTCGTTTATTAGCTATAGATTAGTGCCTCCCAAACTGGGCGATGCGAAGTCGTAAAGGTTGATGATTGAAAATTGAACAGTAGGGTGACACTCCAATCTTCTGAAAATAGGGATTTTTCAACTTTTTTTTCCAAATGTCCTTCTGTCTGGTGTTGATAAGCAGATATAGTTACACAATGATCGATCGTCACACTGATCCCTGTACATTTACGTAGCTCTATATTGTTTTATAATAATTGATGTAGGTCCCTTTTCTCATCGTACTGTCTACCACACTAGTACTAATGGAGGGAGTGATGGTGTCATGTTTATAAAACTAGAGAGGCGGTAAGTTGAAAACGTTTTGGAGCCACCGTTTTAAGTGAATGTAACCCATTCATTGGCATAGGATCCAAAGATGAGTTGCTGACCTGTCTTATAATTGTTTATCATTTGCTGATCTATTTAGTTAGGTTGACCCTCCCATACAATTGACTGCAGCGTTCATGTTCCAATAGACTTTTCAGCTAGCCCCTTTCTAAAAGAGGCCCTGTATCCTAGTTTTGGTTTTGGTAGTACCCGTTAGGATAAACAAGATAGTTACTGTGTCGCCCTTCGAGGCAATGGGACAATCTGATCATTATTCACAAATGAATGTGATTGAACGTTTGCATAGGATGATTTGGTCGTGGTTACTTCGAAGCCAGTGATGCAGTGGCCAACACGGTTGCTCTATGCAGGCATAACCGCTGTTCAAATCCCGGTGGCACTACTGACGATGCCAAAAAGGTATAAATTCAAATATAGTGATCGTTTTCGAAAAGGACTGACTTGAAATTCTATGTGAATACGACCGCTGCGATCAACGTGGAATTTTGCTCAACTTATATCAATCAAAATCAGTAATACACCTGGGAATTGAATGTAGATCTTACATCGGTTGTCCACAGGAAGTAAGAACTTCACTGCTTTTGAAGGTCTTATTTTCCTTTTAAAAAATTCACTTAACTAGCTTTGTCTTTCATGTTAGATTACGATTTGTTGCGCTGTGCACTGTACTTCAATTTTTTAATCCACACTTTCACAGGGTCAACCAATTACCAAAGTTGCTACGAAGTTACGTGATGCTGTTCAAAATTGGAAGTCGCTGTCCCTATCAGAACAGGCGGTTAGTGTGTCTTTATTGATGTCGTACTATAACTAGCGTGGTTATTGTAGAGTGTACGATCCATTTGGGTTGCTAGTTTAAAAATAATCACAATATGTAGTTGCTGCCTTGATTTTCAACTTAGTGTGTCATACAGTTCAAACACACACACACACATACGCAATTTGTTATCGGTTGCAACTTATGTTCTTCACAATGTCTATTCTCCTGTTTTACTTGTTAATCCGGCAAACGTTGTATGGTTGTTCTTTCTTATGTAACTGTTGTGTTACTGCGCCAAACTACGTAATTTCGTACAGCTGATCTGCTATTGTGGCATCCGTTACGGTGACGCTCTACTCTCATGCGTCACCGTGCAATCTACGTTAATTTCCAGGATACTACTTATAAGTAGGCACATAATAATATCAAAACCTCACATTTCGTCTTTGTTCGTTGCCATTTGGGTCGTAATTTGTTGCCTCCGAAAAGGACGTCTATAGAAATTTCTGTTTGACATTGTCACTTTCCTCTTGTCGTAATGCGATTTGAAACTGAATCACGTCGTTCTGTACATTGACTATTCTACCCACTAGTTTAAGTAGGCTTCCTGTGCGGTCTTAACCAATCCCAGAAATACGCAATCACATTATAAGAACTGACGAGCGTGATGGCCATGGTAACATGCTTTTCATATTTGAGGCCAAGATATCCTTTACTCTCCGACATCTGCAAGGCAGTCAATCAAGTTGATGATCACGGGTAATTGTTGGCATCAAAATGTATTTGAGCTGACCATACTGTTGCGGCATCGTTGGTTAACCGAATGCTTACTCCTGTTTGACCTCCCCTCCTTTTCTCTAATCATACCAAAAGTGATTTAGATTTCCTGGTAATCAGATGTGTATGTTAGTGTTTTCTCCTGTCGCTTGTTATAAGTTCGGCTCGAGGATGATCTGTTGCACATTATAACACTTCATTTATTATACCTCGGAGATATCCTTACCTGTCTAGCTCATTAATCCACGCAGCATCTCACACGAAATAGTTCCACTCCTATCTTGAACCACTGGGGATGGTCGGACCTGTTACTGGGGAAGGTTGTGTGTAACCATGTTGTGTATAGAATTCGACTTTAGGTCATTCAACCCGGATCACTGTTGAAGAAGTGAAATGCATAACCACATTTTGAAAACAGCTGATATTGTGTGCGTTTGTCATTCAACATTAGAATCACCATTCATCGTGATCTCGATGCATTTTCGAACCGATCCCAGAAAGTCATGACGTAGTTGGCTGTCATACTTATACGCATCAATCGTTTCATTTAATGGTAACTACTTCTCTCACATCAACTTTGGAGTTCCATCTCCCCAGTCTTAAGATTGCTTGATATCTATGTTTTTACTGTTGTCTGCGGAATCCCGAAATTTGAGCGAGCTAGTGCCAACTGACGGCGTTGTATTTGAGTTTTTCGCTTGACGTAATGTACTACTTCAGCTGATTCCTTAACCAATGAACACGTACTCTTTGACCACGGAATGTGTTACATATGACGCTGATCTGTTATCTCGAGCTTCTGTGGCTCATACTCCAATCTGAAACTATACGTTTAAAAGACTACCTCATGTGGAACAGAGCACTGTGGTCTGCAAGGGAGAAATAGGTAATTGACTATCATGTTGAAACTTGAATGAATACAGCCACCAGTACTATTGCCAGCACGAATATCTCCTGGGCTCCTGTATGCTAACGAGTGCACAGGTGAGGGGGGAAATTTTTTTTTGCACATCGACTTGGTTTGATAGTTGAGGGTGTTATACTGGTATCAAATCGACGAAATTCTTTTGCTAACACCGCCCAAATTTTCATAGGAATGCACTGGATAGACCGTTTCAGCCACCTGTTTCTTTTACCATCAAACCATTTTCCCAGGGGATTTCTGTTTTGAGAAAATCAGCAATAACACAACCTGCAGAGTGAGAACTTTGATCTCTTAGTTATGTCTTTTACTGTTCCATACTTAACGGAATTCACACTCCACGCCATAGCCTAAAGCGACACGCTTGTTACAGTTTGAACAAGTCATCTGATTACCAATGGATATTCAAAAAATCATGTGCGTGTATCCCACTGGACAAACTCTCTAAGACCGGTTGCGGAGGCACATATGTAACGAATCCGATCGCAGTCGATTGGACTAGTCCAAATCGGTTATAACTGCCTGCTACGAAAACCCATTTGCCCATGTATGTTTTCCTGATAGCTTAAAAGAAGCTTGCTGATGTAGAACATTTTAGTTGGTTACAGCTTTTTACCTCAGATTTCGATTCTACTCAATGCGTGAAAAGAACAAACTTAGTCAGTCCTTAGATGGTGTATGCATCAAGCAACCGTCTCAGCCGTTATCTTACACTTGCGGTCGCTTGTTTTGTGCGCATATTTCTATGGAAAACCCCCACACGAATTCGATACCATTCGCGTCATCGCCTGCAATGAACATTTGCACTTCAACAACGAATTTCACCTGCTGCGCTTACACCAATCGAACAGTTATCCAAACCAGTCGAGTGCGCCACAGTCCTCCGAATGAAATTGTTTCGGGTATCGTCGACTTAGTGTTAGCCGGTATCGTGCTTTATTTCGGCTCCTACGGTTGCTGTCGTCGACCCTAAGTTACATTGAATCAACACACTTCTAGTGTATCGTTTATTTTGAAGAGCAATGTACACATCGTCATTCAAGGGAAGAACAAACGGTGACACCAAAACCAAGCAATAGATATGTAAAAAGGTGAATGTGAAAACAAGCTGTCTGTCAAATGTAGGACGTTGCGTAGTTGGCAACACTGAACAGTTGACGAGTCTTCTCACAAGAATAGCAAGTGTCATTAGTTCAGTCATCAAATGAAAAGTTATTTGTGCGGTATGTTACAAACGGATTTTAGAAGAGAGAAAAAATACACACAAAAATATTTAAAAAATAAGGTAAACGGTAGGTCTCACAAAATCAAAAATTCTTCAAGTGCTGTCACAGTCAAGGCTCATGCATCGGAACAGAAAACTTGCCTTCATAGTGAAACAATTGTCAAAGAGGTGGCAACAGTTAACTGAAGGTTCCTCTCATAAATGTGTCGTAAGTTTTTAGGGAACGCAAAACAGTCAGTAAACATAAATCCGTGACTGCGTAAGAGGGCAGTCCTAGTCGAAAAATAACGCTATATGAAGAGGGAAATATAATACCGCGAAAAGACATGATCACAGATGAATGAGAAACGGAGTTCACATCACAGCTCATGGTACGGAGAACCGATTGGATGGCGGGATTATGAGAATCGGTTCTGTACTTCTCAACCTTGTCCGTCCAGGCAAGTTAACTTCGATAGTCATCCACTATACTGACGTCAAGCACCACAGCAGTGCCGTCACGAACCACGATCACATCGGGTCTGATGAACGAGATCGCCGTTGGTACTCGCAACTCCTCGAAGACTATAGCCCAAGTTGCGCAGTCGTTTCGCCGGGTCTTTGGCCACGTGGTTGTGTCGAACACAACGGACGTTATGGGTGATCCAGCGTGGTTACAGAATATGGGCGTGGTTTTCTGGTTGACCTCAGTTGCCACGGTAGAGGAGTTAATGGTCACTTGGGCCACCTCGTGAATTTCGGGCCTTAGTCCGCAACAGGCTACATCTGAGCTGGATGGCACGACTAAAGATTCTGGGGAAGATGCGTTCTGGATTGAACAACCAACGATTAGAGCATGGAGACCGTGACACTTCCTGAAGACTACGGCCATCTAGCGAATGATAGCGTTTAGCCATCCACGCCGCGTGGGCTTCCTCCTTGTTTGTCACCACTACACCCTGAATGCGTACCGGGACATTCACCTCTGTCAAGATAAGGCCAAACGAATTATCTTTGACCACATTCCGCAGAACCGGACACTGATTGGAGAGAAGTCTCTCCACTCAAGAATTGCGCGAGATTAGAGTGGTGGTTGACAAACTCGGGATGCCCAGACCGCCAAAACGAATTGGGGTGCGGATGTAGCTGATTGGTGTGTGTGTTTAAGAAGACGGAGCCACTACGGAACAAACTGGTGAATCGTACAGTCCATCGCTTTGAGCGTGTTACCGTGAACTCGGCTCAACACTAATGAGTGATTCATCTTCGGGATGAGATGTTGTCTCAGGAGTTCAAGGCTTTGATGTCGCTTCAAGAGCGTTTTGGTGGTTTCTTTCAGCGTCGTACGAAGTTGCAGACGGTAATCAGTGAATGCTGTACTTTTCCAGATGAACGGGATACCCAGGTAGGTCACCGTGTCGAGGGCGCTTAGGGAATGGATAATGTCCGGACCAAAAGTAATAGACTAGCTAACTGTTGTGCCTGTGGTCACCGCAGTTAACCGTCAGATTAACCTTTCACTTGTTGATCTTTTGTCCGGATTACTCCAGAGCACTAGCAGCGGCTGCAACCTTCTCAGACAGACGCGTAGGATTCTCAGCCAGAAGGATCAGATCGTCGGCGTAGGCAAAGCCAATAACCAGTGTATCGTGGAACTGGTAGCCAAGCTCCGGTCGAGATAGAGCCAGCACGTCATCTATTGTCATAATGAACAGAAGCGGGGACAGTGGGTCACTCTAGCGAACACCACGCTGTGACCGGAGAACGGAACCTTTGAACGTGACGAAAACATTCCGGTAGGAGTCGGCAATGTAATGCGTTAGAGGTGAGGAAGCACCGAAAGCTTGAGCCGATCTAGTAACCGAATCCTGTGAGATAGAATCGAACGCTTTGGACACGTCGGTAAAAGTCACACAGACTAGGAGACGTGGTGCATGAGTTCCAGGGCAGTGCATGAAGCAATGCAGTTGCCTAGAGGCAACCGTCAAGGTGTAGGAATACAAACTGAAGGGCGGGCAGTTGCAGGCGCGTGATCCAACGATCAGCCAATATCTTGTGGAAACAACGTATCGATGTTGAAGATACGGCGATGGGTCTGAGCTCGGTGGGAGATGAAGGCTTGTTCACCTTAGGTACAAGCGTGTTGCGGAACCGGTATAAGTGGATTGGCAACCTTGGGTTAGCACGAAAAGTTTGAAATGTCTGGCCAAGGCATCAACTTTCATGCGCTTCAAATGTTTGGGCAACAAGTTGTTCAAACTTGGAGCGGTGTTTTCCATGCTCTTCAAGTTTTGCGATACTTCTCCAGTGATCGGGTCGACCAGAGACCCGTCCAGAGGCAGAATCGTGTGAGATAGTTGCCCAACAACGTGCGAATGACCCGATAAAACCTCGGACCAGTGTTCGTTGGAACTATCCGGGAGGCCGCAGTTCATCTTGTAAGTAGTTCTCCAGTTTCCAAGAAAAAAGAACTGCGAACGCAGCATTTTTCTTACGCTGGTGGTACAGCGTTTGAATCGCTGCATAGTTAGCTCTCCGTATCTGCTTTCTGGTCCTGTAGATTCCCACGTTGACACGACCATGTCGTCCAATGACCAGTCGCCAGGTGTCTGAAAAAACTAATGAGGAGTGCGTGTTCAGCAGCGACTCAGCTTGTACCATTTTGAAAATGCCTGCATGAGGACCGCGGGCAATAGCTAGTAATTCATCATTGTGTAGGAAAATCTCGCTGTTAGACTCCAGTTGGGTAATCGCTGTTTTGATCAAACAGGTAAACCACTCGAAGTGATCAGCAGCTTGGGACCCAATGTCCGATATCTTGTTGGTCTGCGAGACAGTGGTTAGATCGGAAGCGGGGACAGTATTCCTCTGCCAATTCAGCGCATACAGACGCGTCCGAGTGCTCTCCAAAGTACGGCCTTGGAAATTTCACAATAATGATGAAGTTCGCGTCGAGTAGGGCACGACGGAGCCAGTGCATCGGCACATCTGATAAGCGGAGTAAATTCTTGCTGAGACCAATTAGATCCGGCGGTTTTCATAGACATGAGCTTCTCATGACTGCGTCCGACGGGATGTGCATGCCCTTTCTGTTGACTGAGACCGATTTTAGTAGGGAGATGTGGTCACAGTTGGTACAGTCAAAGATTTTGACAGGTTGGGTGTCCACTTCCTGCTCTGCACCATTCCTGTGTCGATGCATACGAGTATGAGCCGATGAGCCAGCGTTCAATTTGCAAATCTGGCCACATTCTAAACAGATGTACTCCGCTCGCCTATCCTGTGTTCTGGTATGTGCCTGCACGGAGGTGCTGGCGATAATATAATTGTCTTGATCGGATGTAACCAGGTAGAGTGGTTGGCCCTATCTGGAGTTGCTGGTTTGCCTTAAGATGGCCCAGTCGGTACCACGGGGAGGTGGTTCAGCGCTCCCATACTAGCACACCTTTAATAATTGAAGCGTTATTGTAAAAATATCCGCTGTTTCCACAACTTAATGTGTATTGTATTATTGGCCCGTTGTCTTTAAAACTGTTAGTGAACAAGAATCACGAGGAAACCAATGAGCTTGGTTTTGAAACTTCTTTTAATGCATCCTCATCTTCCAAGGTCGTAGACTCGTCCTACCCACTAGAACTCTCGAGCCTGTCACTTTTTATGGGCTTTTATTTGAGGCGTCTGTTTCTCATCCAGAATATTATCACAATGGCATCCCTCGATTTCAGCTAAATTATGCTATTAAGTCAAATTATGATATTGAAGCGGTAGGTAAAATCCAGATTTTAGTCTCGAGTTGCATAAATGTCAAAACTGCATAGTTGACTGTAAACTACCTCATGTAAGGTACTCTTCTGCACAAAATATAAATATTATGGTTCATTGTATGTAAATCAAATGTCACATGAGTCGAATGTCTTTCACTTATGAGTTGTCATTTGTGAAGCGTGTTTGGGTGTCCGCCAGGATCAGCATAGAGTGCGTTCTTTTTGGAACGTATCTGATCGTATATCTGATTTCTATCAGCACCATTCTATTGTGAGAGCTAGTACTAATACACTCCGTCATTAATCTTTTTGACAATACTTCTAACACATAAACTGTCAATTTCATGCCTTCTTGATGAACATGTTCTTCAATAGGTCATTTGACTTCACTGAACCACTACATCGTTTCCTGATTGAATAGCCTCAATGAAAGTGACTGGGTCAATCATACGCATGGCATGAATTATTGACCACATATGCTACATCAGTACGCAGTACTGTTTACCACTCATTGTTCACTGCTCGCTAGGATAATATCCAACGACAACGATGAACACTCATTCGTTTTATTCATGGTTTTATATGTTAGCCGGTGGCCGGTCTATTAGGGAGGTGAATTATAGTGTCTCCTCCTGACTTGTTTGCGATGAGAATGGCGGTACAACCGAAGTTTGACCGAATGATATAAGCGGTAACTTTCCGTCCTCAATTGACCGATTAACCAGACTGGCTCTGTGTATGCTGTGTTGTTACAAAGGTGATGACAGTCTTGCGACTGAATCAGAATGCTTAATTTCGTGGAGCTTATATCAGAATAATGCAACGTATGGCTGAACTGTTGTGTCCAATATCCTCAATCATCGATGAGGAGCCAGACCTCCATATGAAACGACGACATTGCTTTCTGTCAAGAATGCGTGCGTCCTGAAAACGGCAGTTGACTAAATTCGCGTGTTTGGAGGTCTCATAGTTCGTTATTCGCTAAGTCCGGTTGCACAAAGTGATACTGAGTGCGGGTTTCCCAAAGTTTTAGTTTCCAGTGTTGTGGCTCGGGTATTCTCGGGGCTCATTTGTGACGGGACCAACAGCATGACCGTTATTATCGATTTACGTTAAACTACGTTAACTACTTATGAGTAGTATGTTTAGAAAAATAACTGTCTCGTGTAAGGTCAAACAGGAAAACAGCCGAGTACTTCATTGCACTTACTCATGCTGAAGTACATGCAGCCTCCGACCTTAATATCTCGCGGCACGTGAATAAGCTGAGTTGAACAACCTCCTGTCGTAACCAACCTGCGGACCCACTTAGTGATGCGCCTCCAGTGGAGATGGACTCGTGGCAGTAGATTTCTTATGGGGCACCGACGTTTAGTGTATTCGTTGACCAGGATGGGTACAAATTCGAGCACATACGCGAAGGCGTTCACAGCAATGACACAAACAGGGTTATGGCAAAACAAATCGGACATTATCGGTCTTACTGGAACATTTCATGCGCTTTTCTAGAAGGACTTTCGAGGGAACCTCAAACATAGATCGAGAAAACCGAGGTTATTTCAGTGAAAGAAAAAGAAAGTATCCCCGTAATTGAGTACGTCTGAGCGAAGTTATGTGACAGGAACGCAATAGTACAGTGCACGCCACGCTGCAACGAAGGGAGATTTTACGGGTGAGGTTGGCCTTTGCTGCTGCGGTTTTACTCTCTAATGTTTGCATAATGGTTGGGCGGAAAACAGCTGACAGAGGTGGGATTCGAACCCACGCCCTTTCGGACCGGTGCCTTAAACCGGCGCCTTAGACCGCTCGGCCACTCTGCCACGCGATGGCGGTCATACGATAAATATACGGTTTTAGGGTTGTCGCGTTTGTATCTACAATGCTTAACTTCACAGTGAATACTCTGTATGCTAACCGTTAATTAGAACACGTTACTCCTAGAAATATTCTTAGAACACCATGCAAGCTTAAGATCGAAGTTGTGAGAAAGAATCCCGAATGATGTACACAGGTGACGACGTTGCCCAGTGGTTGACGGGCGATTGTTAGTAAATTTGCGATAGCTGAACTCTGTGTCCATATCACCGCATTCCCAGTTCTCCGGTTTGATAGCAAAGACATCTATGTGTATGCACTCTTTTACTTGCTCGTATGGAGATGGTTATATCGGTGACACATCACATTAGTTGTAGCACAGCGAAACATAATCAGTCAATGGTGTTATCCTCGCTCGTTTGGTCGAAGTGAACACTGGTTGAGGCTTTCCAGTCAAAAGCCACCTAGATGAGAACACCCTCCCTATATGGCTTATGCTACCGCCACATGGATATTTATATTAACAATGAAATATGATAGGTGTAGGCTGTTTGTTTTTAACCAATGGATCGTTATACTACACACTGCTTTGCAGCATTATAGGTTATGAATAGAGTGGCTACTTGAAGATGTTTTATCATTTTTGACTAATAGTCATCTAGAAACCAGGGTTCTAATACATACTTCTTTGGCTCCGTTTTTACCTGTGTTTTGGGGGGCAAGTAGTGTTGATGTACGTTATGATAAATGATCAGAAGTGCCCTCTGGCTTCTTTTGTATTACATTAGGAAACCGTTTGATGTACGATGTAGGCCTTCTGTAAATAAATGCAACTATCGTGTCATGTGGCATTCAGATGATTAGGACCTCCTACAATGAAGACAGTCATTTACTTCGTTCTGTAATCAACCGTTTTCAATCCATTCTCCGGTTAGTTCTTTTCTAGGATCAATGAAGTATATACCCTCTTAAGTGACTCAACTGTTTACGGTCCGGCTGCGCAAGTTTGAAATCTTTTTTTTGTCTGACTGCAGTCATCGTAACAACTGCTCATCTGTTTACTCATTAGTTATCAACTTGTGTATTCACTTCGTCACTACCCTGTTATGTAGACTTATGGACTCAAAGCTCAACAATTGAAGAGCACCTATGAAAAAGAACTGGAAGCATGGGCTTCCGAACATGATTTGCGATTCACCAGAAACTTGCAATTATTGACCACGCGCTTCTACGAACGATGTGCTAGTTACAAACGTGCTGAGGCAAAGCGGAACGTACTGGGCACTCCTGGTAAAAGCACCCCATCAAAACTGCTCTCTTCCCCATCCTCTCCCAAGCGAGTCGTTCCGACGTCAACCTCAAATTGAAAAAGAGTTTTTTCCGGTATTGGTCGGCATTCCTGTTGCCGGGACTCTGCTGGGTTCTGAGGCGTTGCATTTTATTTTACTACAAATATAAATAATTGTGTACTCTGCTTACATATTTTGCTGTTTTTCACCCAGCCAGTTTCAGACATGCGGTGAGTAAAGCTTTCACTATGTAACAGAACTCTAGTGCAAATGGATTAATAGATGCCGTGTCTGCTCCCAATTGAATGGTGGGGGATTGACGACGTAAACAATCAGTTGCAAGGCATGGTTTGGATCGGCTTCTGAAATCTCTAGCTTTCCGCGGGGCTGTGTGTTCTATCATCAGAATGGTTAGATTCCTGTTAGTTTAATCAAGCGTCCTTGAAATTTAGTTGTATCTATGTTGCTCACCATTACGTCTATACCCTGATCCAATAGCAGGTCGTTGTTGGCCAACGAGTACATGCACTCCCCGGTCTTGGATTCAAACCCTCGTTAGTTGGCCCATGCTTAAACAACCTGGCGTTATCTACACCTTGACCATTGCCGTTTTATGACGGGGTTACTACCTGATGGCATTTCAACTAGTTTGTCGGTGTTTTCTATCTTTTTAGTCCAAATTGCTTGTCGATTTTATTGTTATTCACGTGTAATCCTTCATAATGCCTGTGTACTCAAAGGTCAAACAAACAAGTCCTTTTATCTACTGGATGCGTAATGCAATGAGATTATTCGAAAAATTATAACGCATTTCTATTTCTATGATTCTCATAAAATAAATTCGACCTTATTGTGTTGTACTCATATCAATTGGTTTTCTACGTCACTGGGACATCCTGTTTCTCGAGAAGAAATACCTTCGTCGAATACACACCTCTTGTATCTGAAATGTGCTTTTCATCAGGAGACGATGAAAATGCTGTTGTATCCCATCATAAATTTTCCCTGAGAACATTGTTAGGATTCATACTTTTCCACTTTTATACGACCCGATATCATTTTCGTGTGAGTTGATATCGGATTTAGATGTTCCGGGAGATTCCCCTGAATTTGCCGCATAGTGTCCATTAGCGTACGAAAGTTTACGGCTGGTCTGCACCTGAGTAGGCTGCTAAACAGCAGTTGCATGAGCTAGGGGTGCATGTGCGCGACAGATGTAGGGGGCAAGCGAGACCAATTTGCATGTACTTTGTTACCGTACTGGCCCGTAGGTCAACACTACTCCGTCTGTGCACGCACTGTTTGAGCGTGCAGGTTGCGCACTGACTTCCCAGGAGTGTCCGTCCCAGACCACACAACACAGCCACGCAGACAACAATGTCTACCAAGTGTCGTCACGTCTGACCAACCGTCACCTGCGTTGCCGGTGCACCAGCAGAAAATTCATAAACATGCATTTTTAATGGAGATGTAATTTCAATGACTAGAGGGTTGTCTAATTTATCAAGATTGAACACAATATCGGACAGGAAAAGAACGCTGATAACAACTAGCTAGCTCGGACCCTACCTGAACTGGGCTTGATCGCCGCCCACACCTCGTTGTACTTTAACGCGTGCTCTGATTGTATATCTACTGCTCCATAGTACATGAATCAATTATTGTTGTTGTCGTGTGCGCCTACGGCTCAGTGCCAATGGATTACACGACCCGCACTGAATACCATTCATTCATCCTGTCAACACTTCACTTTGTTCAGCACGAATCCGCTAGATTGGATAGAAGGACATTCAAAAACCAAACTGTAAGTTTTGGTTGGTATATGGAAAGTCGATTGTTTGGATGCCATTTCTCCACAGTAAGTAGAGTGGAAGGACACCGGAGCGAATGGTCCACCGATTGCATGGACACTCACAATGACGGGTGATGATGTTCCGTCCATGTGTGAGCTGCTCTCTTGTCAACTGGACTTTCTGAGTCGAGTTTTCAGGGTCACACTGTCGATCGTTTAGTTTACAAGAACCTACCACAGGGGAACATTAATTACTACCATTGACAAGACGCTTCAAATGGATAATGCAACAATTGACTGGTACAGTGGGGGCCGGTTTCCTGTCATACCCGGAGAAAATAATTTGAACGGCCGAGTTTTCTGATTGGTTGATAGGTAAACCTGTTAGCAAATTAATTATTACTTATCATCAGCACAATTATGATTTTTTCCAATATAGAAGTGTAAATATTTACAAAGAAAGAAAAGAAATACAAACGCGTCTAATTATATAATGACAATTGTATACGTATATCTATATGCACATATGTTTATGTTGACATATGGATATATATATATTCTCTGACCGTATATAGTTTCATGTATTCATAGGGTATATATATATATTTGATGTATATTTATAGACGTCTTTCTGCATTTTACTACGTATCTGTCCCCATATATGAACTGTTAAGCTCGCAAAAGTCTTTGCATCCCTGAATGTACCTTCATAATGCGTGTCATTGAAATCATTGCGAACACAGTTTTGCGAGACATAGTTACATGTGTCGTGTTTTATATATTTTTTAGCCAAATTATTTATTCCATTTTACTCAAACTTGATATAACTTTCATTTCATTGAATTTTCAGACATTTCTTTATGAAAGAAAACCGATTCTCTGATACAGTTTTGTTCTAACTTTGAAGTCCTTTTGTACCGAAAACTGCTCTTTGCAGAGCGCTACTCATCTTTGGTTTGCTTTACACTATTCGGTATATGGTGTATGTAGTCAGATGATGTAATGACAGGTAGAACTGATTTGCGTAAAGATTGAACAGTGTTCAGCAACATTCATCCAAACAGATTTGGTCGAGAGGCAAATGCACGTGTGTGCAAGTGCAATCTGTTGATAACACAAACTACCATTTTTCACATCAGGCTCGAGTCAGTCAGTCGATACTAACTAATCCTGACTGTTTCTGGTGTCTGAGTCTATCACGTGTGCAGGTTTAAACCGCGCAGACTGAACAGAGGAATCCAACGTGTCAATTTGCCTTTTCTAATTATTTTAGTAAGATCACGGACGTCTGACAGGATGTCGATATGCATGCCGTAACGTGTGCAGATGGACGGTCCTGAGAGTTATCAAAGAGAACAATGGGAACTAATCTGTATTTGATCGTTAACGTAACAACAATCTTATTTCAAGCCTAATTGGACAATTGAATGAGCAGCATAGAGTACATCCATCGAATGCTCTAAATGTGGACTACAGAGTTGCTCAGTTGCTTGTCATGCTACATTAACCACCATGCTCGTTTGGTCATAAGATTCTCATATCTGGCGATCGTTATTACGCTCTGAAGTGAGCACTTTCTATATTAAGCGCTAATTCGATGAATAGATGTGAGAGCTCAAACTGGGCATCTTGTCCCTTGCACCGACTGTCATTCGGTTCTGATCAAGAAACGCGCGAGGATTGTTCAGTTTGGTCGTATTAATTACCTTATTCTACCGCTGTTGTTTGCAATGCCTGATTAATTGTTTGCCGACGGATGAATGGCATTAGGTAGCGCAATTGCAAAACCCGGATAGAAGTTCATTATCGCTGGTTCATTCGATTACACATACACTCTTGACAGTCGCACACTACCGTGAAAACGCTTCTAATCGTATCACTTGAATCAATGCCCAGCAATTTAACAGAAAGCAACCTACCAGTTGGTGAGCACAACCTATTCAGATGAATGTGTACAGTTGAATAGTCGAATTCGACGCGACTAGTAGTTAGCTTTACTTCGACCTACAGTGATAAAATAGACAACCAATGAATGAGCATCACATTCGTGTTGAGTGTCATTTCGGCTAGCATTGGCCATCAAATTGGACGATAATAGGGAACCAGGAACTAAATCGCGCGGAGGAATATGGGAGCCGTTGGGATTTGGATCCAAGTGAATGGAGAGAAAGAGAAGGAAGATTAGAGTCGGTCTTACGGACTGTCACTTGCACCGCAGCTAAGATTGACGGCTCCGGCGAAGCACTATTGGTACACTGAATCAGGTTGAACTGAACTTACCATCTCAGATGCAAGTTTTCGACCAACCATATCGGCAGAACAGGGAACCAGTTGTTTCAAGAAACAACCAAGCACACTCAAAAATGGAGTGAATACCTGACAGGTCAGGTTGATACGTCACTTACACATTAGGTAAGACATCAGCAGTCAGCTGCTTCAATTACAAACCTTCTGAATACACTTCGCCAAATAAACGTTATCGAGACGCTTAGGGTTGTTAATGCTACTAAAAACAGTCAGTTATTATGCCCAACTAAGGCCATTTTCCACATGTCAGGTTTGTCATTGCCCCGTGGTGACTAACCTTGATTGGACTAATATGCACGTGTGTGACCTCAGAAGTACTTTCCAGCTCTGGGAAGCAGTGGACGAACAACACAATTGATCCAGGAAAATGTAAGCATATCCAAACTATGCAATTATTTCCATCGGGAAATCGGTAGTTAGTTCAGTCGTGTTGCAAAAGCTATCGGACGTCTAACTTCAATAAAAATAGAAAGCTACTTTAAATTGGAAGTAAGACAACTACACTTGATCAGCGGGCAGCTAAACTTCGTTTATATACAGAACTGAAAGGAAGAAACAATTGAACCGACATCTCTTAAGTACTGAAAATGATACGTCCCGAAAATTGTCAGAGGTAAGATCTAAATGACTGAATGAAGACCACTGAACAAAGCTCACAACATAGTTAGTGAACTAAAAATGCAGTTCGTAACTATATGATAGAACTCCTAATGGCATATATCGTCTGAATATCGTGGCCTACTGCCCATGAAGTAGACAGAACCACTTTACAATCAACCGAGTAACAATCTCATTCCGATGGGCTGCTGACTTGGTTAGACTGTCGATTTCTAAGGTAGCCCTTCAGAGTGCTACAAACCCAATGTTTGTGTACAGTGCATGTGATAAAGTTCTCGTCTGTACATTCATCGTTGAAGTCAAAACTATTAGGGCGTCCATTCTGTTACCGTCCCAAGTCGCCTCCGTCGTGAGAAAGAAAAAGAACTATTGGTTCAGTCCTTATTAGCGGAATTGTGCAGAGCGAACGATATTTTTTATACCGCTATCCTCATTAGTGACCCTAACTCTTTTTTTTAGGAACTGTTCTCTTTGATGTCTTGGGAACGCTTGGTCATTACGCACCATATAAATTGTAATTGTCGCCTTTGTGGCGCACGTGTTAGAGCGGAACAAAGCGATTTCCTTTGTACGCGTCTTTTGGCTTGTCTTGGGAACAAATCGCGGGACAGTTGTGGTATTTTCTGGGACGGAGATTTCCGTGTTAATTAGTACCGGGGCGAGAACTTGATTTGTATCAAGTGCACCACTATATCGAAAACGAACCAGCGTATCGTTTAGGTGGGGTTACAACAAAAATGCGCCGGGATATTGCATGTTACCGGAGAAATTACAAAAGCGGTTTTCACAAGCTGTGCATCTATGACTTTTCATCTGGGACAACCATTTTGGAGTACGTTTTTCAGTACTTTTCTGCATCCCAGTACATCCATCTCAGCATTCTGTTAACAATGAATTTGAACATCGTTTTACTCATTTGCCCTCCATTTTCTTCTGAAAGCTGTATATAAGTGATCCACAATAGTCTGCATGCACACGTTGCCATGGTAGGTAACTGTCCGGCCAGGGTGTCCAATTCTTCCGCCCTGTCTTTATTTTTTTGGAGGCAGGAGTGGTAGTCCATCGCAATGCTGTTGATATCCGAGTTTATCTCCGGCCACCAACACATCTGTCGAGCTAATGATTTCATTTTTTCCACTTCCAAATGACCTTTGTATGAATCGTCTAATACCGCCTTTCGTAGCGGTGGTGGAATTGTAGCGAAAAAGCGTCCAATAAAACATCATCTTTATTATCCAACACGCTAGTTCACATGCTACGCGCGCGCTCGCGTTTATGAGGCAAAATTCTGGCCCCCAACACCCCGAGGTTTCCGCTCACGCGTCATGTGCACTTCTGCGTGGTTTATGTGGATGATCTGCGCCTTCTAACCGGTGGTTTTCCGCCTGCCAGTCTTCTTCTGTTGGTCCGATTCCGTTGAGCGATGGCTCGTCCGGTCGCTCATGTTGTCCTCCATCTATCCACTGTGAGGTTTGACTGTCCTCCACGACCGTGTCGAGATATTTCCCTTAGTGTTGGAATAATCGAACCTCCGATTTGGTCGTCTATCCTATTTTGCACGCCATGTCTCGCCCGTTGGCCCGATCCGATCGAGCGATGACTCATCCGATTGCCCCTGTTGTCCGCCATCCGATCGTTGAGGATTTCTGGACGTGCCTCCAACCCCGCGTTGAGGCATTCCGCTGAGTGTTTGAATACTCGCCCTTCCGGCCTGACAATCCACCACAGAATGACCAGCTGGTCTCTCCGACACAACACACCATCAGGTCATATTGATAACTCCTCCCGGTTCTGGAATATTATTGGATTTTTCTTCCTAATAATTGATGATCAACCATTGGTCATCGGGGCAATTACTGTGCTATAATAGTTTTTAGTTGTCTTGATGAAGTTCTGTCGATTCATTGGAATGGCTGGTAAGGCAAGCAAACAAACATCAGGAGCTGAGAAACTGAAATATCGCGACAAGAAATCTGCTTGAGGAATCTGTTTACCGGGACGATGAATGATTTCATAATCGTAGGCTGCTAGAACAAGACTCCATCTCTGTCTCATTGCCGCTGATGGTTTGGCAGCTGATTTGTGGGGATCAAATAAATACTGTAAAGCCTGGGGATCTGTAACAATTTTTTATTCTGATACCAAACAAATATTTATGCAGTCTTTTGACGGCCCAGCATACTGCTAATGTCTCCATTTGCGTTTGTGAATATCCTTGCTCTGCCATATTTAATAATCGTGATATGCAAATGATCGGATATTCCTCATGTTCCAAAACAGCACGAATGCCAACGTTGGATGCATCTGTGATCAGCGTAGTATCTTTAGACATAGAAAATTGAGCTAACATCGGCCTGTTAATTACAACTTGTATTAATTCTCGCAGAAGAATTTCATCCTTTTGAGTCCAAGACCATGTTTCTGCTGATCGGACTGCAAATAATGGCTGTGCTTTCTTCGAAAAATTCGGGATAAAACTGCAGACAGCCATTATTGATCGAGGTTTATTTTGGTGCTTTGGTGATTTAATGTTAACCAAAGCTTTGTACCGATCAGAGTCCAGCCCGTATCCTTTATCACATACAGTAAAGTCAAAAAAACTCAACTGTCATACTTAGAAGGCTTTATGGTAATTTTCCTATTCCCGAATCGTTCGAGAAGCAAAAGTAACCTGTTATCATGCTACTCTGCACTGTCTGCGTATATGATTACATCATTTTAATATGCACGTACTCCTGGCAAATCGGCAATTGCTTTATCATTCGCAGTCTGGAATATTCCAGTTGATACGTGTAACCTAAACGGTAGAAAATTGTGCTGAAATAATCTCCAGGGAGTATTAGTCGTAGTGACCGCCTTAGAATCAGACTCCCATGGAATTTGTAAATATGCGTTTGTCAGGTCTATTTTAGAAAATACTTTGCTACCATGCAACGCTTTCATAAAATCCTCCGGTTCCTCAGTTGTCGCTGCGCATTTTTTAAGTCTTGGATTCAGCGTTAATCTATAATCACCACAGATCTTAGGCGATTTGCCATCTTCTTTCATAACCACAACGATTACCGTAGCCTATGCTGATGAGTTCACCTGTGAGATTATACCATCTTCCTTCAACTTGTTCTCATTCCATAAGGTATTATTCGGTGCTTTTAGATAACTGGGTCCCCTTGCACCTCCAGTCTTGTTGGCTCTACTTTCATTCCTGCTGAACGGTGCGAACACTGGACAATCAGGTTGCACAATTGGACTTGGTAGTCTGCACTTGGACTATCCTTGTAATTAGCATTTAGTGAAAAGGCACAATTGAGCTGTCTCAAAGCTTTTAATCCTAGTATTGCTGGACTTCCTTCTGACACTAATAATTGGACTGAAATCAGCTCATTATCTTTACCAACCACTATTACATCAGTCTCACCTAGCAGAGTTAAACGATGACCAGTAACTCCACGTATTTCAGTCGTTGTTGATCTTAGTTGATCATCAGGGGCCGTTCGATCTGGTAGTGATTTTGATATAATGGATTCGCTACTTTCTGTGTTTACAATGAATTCACACGTACTTGGACGGTAGTTTTGTCACAGAATTAAACTGCTCAGCCATGCATTTCAGTTTCATTGAATAAACAGTAGTAGGTGGCTCTACAACATTTTTCTCTGTAACTTCATAAAATCGGCAAGATGATCCTAGGTGTAGCTCACCGTACGAGAAACACTTGTTCACTTTCGTTGGACGCGGATTGATGATGGGTACATGAGAAGGTCATAGAAACTTGTTCATCAGTTAACTTCTGGCGGGAGTATGCGGTTTGGTCTTCTGAAGTAATATAACGTTCCAATCAGCAGTAGCGGTATTCACGTCATCCTTCTTCTCGTAGATATCTCAGGCTTCTTGGAAAGTCATATCTTGTTTAACCAGCAATCTCCTCTGAAGATCAGTATCATTGACGCCAGCAATCAGTCTATCGCGCAGATGCTCCTCTAGCTTGTCACTAAAGTCGCAACAGGCAGCTCGCTTTCGCAGCTGTAGAATAAACTCGGAAGCCCGTGCTTCTTAACCGCTCTAATGAATTGAACTTCGCCCTTCCTGTGGTCTAGAAATTGACAGCGGTGTTTTGATTACTGATGAGTAGTAGGGGATTTAGGTTTCCATATAAATTATTCGCTGTTGTCGCATTCCCATAGACTTCACAGTCGGCCCCCTTAGAATAGGAGCACTAGACTAGAGCTTCGTCCTTGCTAGGGCTCATCAATGGCGCATATCCTTGCCACGGCCGGGACTAGAACTCCGGCCACGCTTCCATGGGGCAACCGTATTGACTACTGCGCCATTGACAATGATATTCACTACTGACGAGCTGTAATGAAAGCGAAACTTGAATCTAGTGCTTCTTTTCGAAAGAAGCCGACCGGAAGGTCTATGGGAATGCGACAGCTACGATTAATTGTAGGTGATGTTCAATTTATATGAAAACGAAAATCCCCTACCACTCGTTAGTAAGACAAAATTTGTACACACCGGTCTGTTCTTCCGTCCGTCTGCGCAATCGCTTGACGACGCTAAACAGACCTTTCGCCAAGTCCTTTAATTCTGTCGTACTACGAACATCGCCATGACTCCGATCTAGCTTCGGCAATCTACGTGCGACTTTGTAACATCCGTGATTCTCAGATATTTATAACTCGGAATTATGTAGTGGTCAACCTGGATACCCGTGAACACCTGTGAGTCCAAATCCTTGATTTTCGTAACTCATCTGATCTCCGCAACTATTTTATTGTATTCATTCTTCTCGTTATCTCTTGTATCCTGGTGAGGTAAATCTACATTTACTTAGGCTATTAATTAACTCATTTCTGACCACTCCACACAGTTTATAACCAACTCAAAAATATCGAGAGTGTTACTGTTCGGCAGTGTGGCACACTTGGTGATTATGAAATGAACATTCCGTGAAAAATCCGAGCTTCCAGTGATTTTGAATTAGTGACTGGAACGACATGCCTCTAAATGGCATATGCTTTGGCAGCTGGGCTACAAGGCAATGCATGGAGTGTGGAAATTTCACATCGGGCCTCCATTGAGAGTGGTCAAGTCGACCAACGCGGCAGTTCCAATGTGGAAACTTTACCGTTTGTTCTAACGTGCTAACACTTAACAACAAAGAGCTGTTTCGGTTGAATTCATCCCATGAATTAATAACCACCGCCATCCTCAAAACTTGTTTATGCTATTTACCAGGGCAACCGTGAGATTTTGAAATGTTGTATATTTCTGCTCACGAAAAAATCGATCGAACCGATCACCAACACAAGTCAAAGGCCAATGTGGTGTTTTCCGTGTAAACTTGTTTTAAACGCGATGATTCGCAAACTTTGGATAACTGATTAATGCAAACTGCAACGCGTAAAAGATAACGCCATAACAGAAAAGATCGCTAAAAGACAAAGGAATCAAACGGGTAGACAATTTGCGCTTGCAGATCATGCAGTAAACCTAATTGGACGCACCTCGGTGGTCATTGTCTCTTATGTGTTCAAGGTATTTAAGATGCTAGTCAAACTGCTCCTGAGCGGTGCTGGATAGTGGTGTTCGTCCTGGCAAACAGTAGTCTGAACATCGCATATACCATTTCTCTGCGCAATATCAAAAACGAATGCACACGTTCAGGTTGGTCGATAACAGAGAGTTCATACTCGAGACGTGGCGTCAGCAGGGACCGTAACGACTGAGAGTTTGATCAGATCGACGGCTGGTTCTTTCTGTCGCTCTTATCACTGAATAGGCGTAACTTTCCTGTTCACCTTGATGGTTTGATCACTTCGTTCAGTTGTGCTCAAATTGTGGGTTACAAAGCACTCGGGTAATCGTTTTCCATTAACACAAGTATGACTACCATATATTGTTTGTTGTACATATTTCTTATTTTGTACTATTTTAGATTGTAACGCGGTTCCCATGATTTGTACCTACGGTATCGTTTCGGTGGCGTACTTGTAGTGCGTTCTTTGAAAGTATATCTTCCCCTGGTAGTAGCCTACTTTTTCATTGGTTGAGTGAACTGTATCGATTAATACCAGTGTAACGCGTACACTCATCGTTGTGCCTCGTGCCGCAGCCAACTTCACCTCAATCTACACATCGCTCCTCCCGTTATCCCTCCGAACACTGGTCACCTTACAGACTCTGTCTTGTTAATGTACTGGTTGTTACTATTAGCAGGTCCCATTATTCGGTATTACGTCGATATCGTCGGCTTATCTATTCGACATTTTTATTCGCCACTAAGAACTCTCCGGTTAAGTTCCTTCAAATTCCCAATACACCGTTACCTTCAAGTCCAGTGTGTTTGCTGCGCACATATTCGCACATTTATTGGCGGTACATTAAGTAGTTTCGCATCTATCTGAATAAAGGTAAACCGTTAATTTTGTGTTGTCAAGTCTTCGATATCCCGCACTGGACGTAACGACGACGTCCCATGGGGCTGCAGTGTCAGGATTACTTTAGAGTTGTCTCTTTCATAACTCAGAGAACGTTTGCGAGAGTGTACATATGGTTCATTCTGCTGATAACTATGATACAGGTCTCAGCATTGATCTGTCTTTTATTGGCCTCCTGAATGCGTATTGATCTGTCCAACTGGTCGTCTGTTTGATTGATCGACTGGCCTGATTTCTGGATATCGAATGCACCCGCATCGTTTTTACATCGATTTTTGTACACAATTGCCGGTCCGGGTCGTTGCGCCGGTGTTCGGTAAGAATGCAGTGCTCTGCGTGCTTATCAATCAGTCGGTATCCGTCTCTGTACTGGCTCCGATTTTTAGTAGGAAGGGGAAGATACGAACACGGGATTGTGATTCAATTACCATCCGGTACAAGCTTGTTTTACTTGAATGTATTGCGCCACTGTTGTTTTGGCCATGACAGTCAGTGCGCGATTCCTATAAACGACACCTCTTATTCAAAACACAAGCAATAAAACCTAACGGTATGTGGAAGAATACGAGATCTATGGAAGCTTAGATAATTACTAGAAAATCTCGTAATAAACGCATTGATATTTTTGTTCCGTTGCCGTTAAAGTAGTGTGCGCTAGGACTGACGTACTTCATGAGTAACCAGGCCCCATCGACGCTGGATTTGGTATTTGTGAGGTCGGATGACTTCGTGTTTGTCATGGTACGTAGCTTGAATCCAATGAACATAATACCTTGAGTTTTCGTTGTTTGTTGATCAAAGATTCATGCTCCAACTCCAGTGAAAGGCCTAAAGTGTAAAACTGATTTTGAATCAATCTTTGTATGAAACTTCAGAGCAGGACACAGTAGGTTCAACCTGAAGAAAAGTTGACTTGTTTCTCAATTCAGTCGCAGAACCTCACTTTACCATGAGGTGAAGTAAGTTGACCTCCAAATCTCTTTCTGGGTAGGTTGAAATAATAAGTGTATGACACAGCGACGACAGAAGGCATGGAGAAAGTATCATTGTGCCTACTCTGAATGCACTTTCCAAGGCTATAAATACCCTAGGGATACATGTAAGCGGGTTCCTAAATCTGAGTAACTACTGTGTTTGAAACAGAGGTTGTTAGCATATTTTCCGCACACCTTAAGAGATTCTTCGTTTACTACGAAGGGCAAGGCTATCAAAAGTTTCCCATAATTTCGATGATAGATTCACACTGGGTCTCCAATTACCCCGACTTCGAGAAAGCCTATGGACTGACTGACGAATGAACTACTTACTGCAAATGTTTCTTGAACAAGTTAGTGAGTTTGATCCCAGGATTCCGGGGCACTAGTTTTTGTGCGATGTAAATGTTTTTGAGGATTCGGTTCTAAAGCTCATGGAGAGAAGTTGACTCGATTGGACTGAATTCAAAACTGCCCCATACGCTTGCTCCATGGATGCTGGAAATCACTGGAGCTTAAGTTGCTGCCCTCGAAATGGCGTGAGGCGGATAGTTATCCAATATTCCAGGAAGAAGGTTAAAAGTTGTTTATTGACTACCATCCGGTCAGTTCTATCTGCGTAGTAGCAAAATTGCGTAAGCGGTTAATTAGATAACGTATAGATGAGTAATTAACACATCATAATTTGCTCAATCCAGTATTGTCTGATTTTATAGTAGAGTTTGTCCTGTCCCACCATCCTACCAATGTCAAATGGAGGACTAGACCAGTGATATTCAATGGATGACGTGTTCATCGACTTTAACCGTCTTTGATAAGGTGTCAAGCCACATGTGCATACTGAAGAAGCGTTTGTATGAGTCGACTGAAGAGGACCTGCGCTGGATGTCTGCTTTCTTGGGTGACAGAAGACAATGTGTCCTGAGTGGATTTTTATCCAGTTAAGTATCGGGGGTCTTTGTTATCACCTTTGTATAGTTATACTCTGGAACTGCTATAGTGGCAAGCATAGATGTTTCCTGATGGATCAAAGTCCTGGTGGATGGTGGGCTTTTATGGAAGATGATAAAAAGCTTTCAATTCCCCAACAGGACGACTTATGGTTTGCCATATCGCGTAATTTCAGGTCCAGTGATTAATGGCAGCTGGGGGTGCCAAAGGGTGTGAGGGTGGTATGGTCAGTTAGAATGGAGTTTTGCTGGGTAACGGGATGTAAGTTTACCAAACTATTCATAGCTTTTGTCAGACCTCATCTAGAATGTTGTGTCTAGACATACCCACTATACCTCATGCGTGATAAATTGGTAGAACATTCTGTGCTTTGGCAGTCACCTTGTGCATGGTATGGAAGCTTCTTTTAATCTCGGATGTTAGAATACCTAGACCTGTCTTCCTTGCACTACCACCGGCTTAGACGGGATCTTATACCTACGTACAATGTTTTGTCATGTAACATATACTCGGATTTATCCTGGCTATCTGATACTGCCCCTCTGCCTACTCTTCACGGACACTCCAAGAAACTTAACAGTTCGCTGTCTGAACACGTGAATGTTGAAGCACATTTGCCTAGGTGTGTTATAGATTGTTGGAACTCATTGACAAAGGATGCGGAGCTTGTGGCGACTGTTCGAGTATCAGTCCGAGTCCGAGTCCGAGTCTCAGCTTGGAGCTTCCGAACAACATATCTCTGCGTTTTTCTATTCCTACCAGAGCTTTCTCTCTGTTTTTCTCTTGATTTATAATTCAGTCATTACCAGATTATATATTCTCATTAAGTTATGTTGATGATCCTTGGCTCTCATTTCCTTTTCGCCAGCTTCGTTTCATACTGTGTACCCTACTTTATGTTCACGTGACTGGCAGGGTGAAAACTGCTGGTCCCTACTAAGTCTGTGACATCTGGATGAGACTTGGTTCGCTTCATGTACAGTGCCTCAGTTTATCTAAGCATCAAGCGACTGTCAATCTTTTCCATCTCAGTGAAGTGCTGATGTAGAAGCAATCACGAGAGCTGCCTCCAAGGCTCCTATCTCATGCTAAAACTGGAAATCAAGTGGCTTTACAATCAGCCCTTGCACGGTTGAATAAAATGTTACTATCGACAGAAACTGGTATGACGTTATTTGTGATCATCGTTCAAATAAACTGTGGGAAGAGTTACACCGATCTAGACATCAACGTCTGATCCACCTGAGTGCAAGGGGAAAGTAAGTAGGTTAATTGGTATATAAGAATCACATAAAGATAAAAACATGAGTACCACGTTATCAGTATCTGTCTGACGTGTTCTTATTCGCCTAACAACTCCATCTCAGTAAAGCTAATGGCAGCCGTCATATGATGAATCGAGTCTAGTGCTTCTTTTCGAAAGGGGCCGACTGGATAATTTATGGGAATGCGACAGCTGCGATCAATTGTGGGTGATATTCAAACTGAAATATGATGAATCGACTATTCCGTCGATCGACCCAGACGCGCTTTCGTTTGGCACATGACGCATTGCTCCGACCGTACTTTCATGTGATTGACCTTGATAACCAGCTTGTTTTCCATAAAGAATGCAGATCAAAGTACAATAGTGCGATGCTAGTGCAGCAATTGAAACATAGAGCCAGATGAGCAGACAGCGGTTAGATTCAGAGGTGCATTACGCAGTACGTATCAATTGCCAGCATAACCAAAACAGATTTTTTTTAAATACAGAGATATGACGAAGTTACGTTTAAGTACAGTTGTTTCTCTTGTCCGACTGACTGTTCGTTGTTCTCATATCTTTGTGCATAACGTAGACGTGTAGTGGAACAGATGTGTAAACTACAATAATTCTCGATACAAAAATAACGAGTGAAGTCAAGGACTGGACTCACCAAAGATTGACAATGTTCGTGAG